>JAODLC010000044.1:4193967-4206721 GCA_026781145.1 Hippopotamyrus pictus
TATATATATAATTAAAGCCAACTTTAACTTGCAAGAGAGCTTGCACTTCCAAGTTACTTTTTTTTAAAGTATATGCCTGAGGTGGAAATTCAGTGTCTGGGTGACTGAAAGGCTGCAGTCTGTTGTAACAAAGTGCTTTTTTACTTTTGAACACAGTGCCAAACGTGTGTAGACAGAGACATCTGCTGAGTGGATAAATAATCTGTTGTATGTTGGCGCATCATGGTGCTGGCTGCTATCTGGTCTCTGCTTTGGTGAGAGCTCATATTTATTTAACAGATAAACATTTTTTGAGAAATTCGGGTCAGCCAGTCTATAGAGCAATTTGGGGTGAGGGCCTTACTCAGGGACCCAACAGTGAAACCAGGGCTCCAGACTACAACCATTTAGTCATGCTTTGCGACCATTTTTGGAGACTAAATTTTATGATTAGGTGTGTGACTTGCAAATATGTGCCCCATTTATATCATAGGAGAATTTGTGTTTATGTGTGTGTGGGGAGCTTACGTAATTATTCAGAACGCATAACCAGGATCTAGGTTCCTGAATTTCAGTGGGGAAAGTGTTTCATGAAAAAGGCACAATAGCAGCATAATCTATGCAATGACAGATGACCCGACAGAACAGCTGTTGACTTTAAGTTTACCTTTGTAATTATTGTATTATTTGGTGTTCATAGGTGCTTTCACACTGGTCCTATGCTGGACTTTTGAAGCTCCTGGCCACTTTCATGCTTCGCAAAAGAACTGGGACCTTTATGCTAAATAAGCCTGGGAGACACAAAAAGACTGTAGGTTAAACTTCACACACAATTCAAAACTATGCCACCAACCCAGAACAATGGAGGATGAACAATTTGTTTTGTTAGATATTTGGGAGAGCAATCTCAATCAAAACAGGACAACAGCCTTTTATTTATATGTTACTCATAGAACTCACAACGTTTACATTTCATTATTAAATCTGGCTGGCAGATCAATCTTTTGGTTTCACAGAATAAAAAACATTGTAACATTCTGCTAATAAGAGCTGTCAAGTTTCATCGCCTGGAAAAAGTTCCTACAGTGTGAAACCACCTTATCTTTTAAAAAGCACCATTTAACTTTGTGACTTATTCCTATAAAATACATTGCATGGTTATTTCTGTAAATTGTGTATTTATTACCAAGGCATTTTTCAAGTATACAGTTAAGATGGAAAAAATAAGTGTGTTATATATTGCATGTCGATTTAAGTGGTGTGCCTAAATTTTGTGCTGGTGCTCCTAAAATTTTCAGTAAGGAGTATGTTGACTGGAATTCTTTGTCACCAGGCATCCTCACCTAATTAATTTGAAAGGGAAACCCAATGAAATCAAGCCATGGGACTTGCTGTCCCGCTGCTCCGATATTTAGCATCTTCTCTTGGTCTGCTTCATTTAACCCTTCAACCAGCTTGACTTCTCCTCTGTTCCTTATGTTTTTTTTTTTTTTTTTTAAAGAGTTTGCCTGAACATTGTCTGATCTCCTCTTCAGAAGCTTATGTTTGTCTGCCCCCATGTGGCACTCCAGTGAATAACACAGCACTGCTCCAGCCTCGATGAGGGCAGCAAGGGTTTGGGATGATGTAATGGTCAGGGTAGAATATAGGCAGCTTATATTGCATTGATGGCTTGCTTACTGGATACTCTAGTCTACATTCTGCTGTAGCCAGCTACCTCCCTGAGCGGCGTGGTTTTATGTTACCACCCCTATCCGGATTACACCCTGACAGGGGTTGTCTTGTAACACACCCAATTCAGATGGGCCTCATACAGGTGTGAGTTTACATCCCCCCTCTCTTCCGTGTCCAGATCCAGCCGTAAATGAGTGTGGTGCCGAGAGCCCAGCATGAAGAAAGCAAGCAGGCCAGCCTCCACTAAAGCCCAGAGTGGAGAGCGGGGCAAGGCTGAAGGCGGATCGGCAGGCACAACAGGGAAGGCTGCTGCCAAGACGTCTGGCGTAGCGCCGTTATCCAAGGTATATGTCAAACTCTGCTTCCAGGCTTTTTCTCTGCCCGTTCTCTTTGTGTTTTCTCATCGTGGTTTTCTGAATGGCTTTGCAGACTAAAAGCAATGATGACCTCCTAGCTACAATGACAGGGGCAGCTCCAGTCAGCAACAGCACCGTCACCAAGGGCAAGAAGGGCAGCTCCATCCACCCGCCCTCCACAGCAACTAGCTCTGGGAACCCCGAGGGCAAGCCGAAGACAAACTCTGGTTTGCTTGTATTATTATTATTATTATTATTATTATTATTATTTTAATTAAAAAAAAAAATTCTTCTGCAGTTACTTTATGGACTGAATCATCATTTCTGCTTGTTTCTTCCCCTCTCCCCTTACCTTTAATAAGGCTCTTCCACCAAACGTGGCACCTCTGTGACCTCCAAGGACCCCAGCTCTTCCCGGGACCGACTGCGGAACTCCAGGACCTCTGGTGGTCGAAAGCTTTCAACGACGACAGCAGCTGCAGCGGGGCCCGCCGACGCAGTACAGGCCAAGCGTTCCCGCAGCCGGACCCTGGCAGAAACGGAGTCCCGCATGAGCAAGTCCAAATCAGACAGCCAGATTGGGGAGAAGGCGGCACTGGAGGCCAGGGTAAAGGACCTGCTGGGTCTGGCCAAGAGCAAGGATGTGGAAATCCTGCAGTTGCGCAATGAGCTCCGGGGCATGCGAGCGCAACTGGGCCTGGGGGACGAGCCTGCAGATGAACAGGCTGACGATGAGGACAGGCCGCAGGGCAGGGAAGCACCTGCCATCACAGCTGCTGATGTGGAGTCCACCCTCCTTTTGCTCCAGGACCAAAACCACAGTATCCGTGATGAACTGAACCTGCTGAAGAATGAGAACCGAATGCTGAAGGACCGGCTTAACGCTCTTGGCTTCTCCCTGGAGCAGCGACTGGACGGGCCAGACAAACTCTTTGGCTACCAATCTGCAAGTCCTGAGCCGGTGACGGACGGTGGCCACAGTGACCGCGGTGGTGCCCTAACCTCATCCGTGGAGGGCTCGGCCCCTGGATCCATGGAGGACCTGCTGGTGGAGCACCAGCGCAGCAGCTCTGTGGACAACCTAGACAGTGAATCGAGTGAGGTTTACCAGCCTGTCACTTCCAGCGACGACGCACTGGATGCTCCCTCTGGCGCCTCTTCCTCCTCCTCCGAGTCAGAGGGCGCCCCAAGCCGCGAGCGGTCACGGAAGGGCAGCAGCGGCAACACGAGCGAGGTGTCGGTGGCCTGCTTGACGGAACGCATCCACCAGATGGAGGAAAACCAGCACAGCACAGCCGAGGAGCTCCAGGCAACCCTCCAGGAGCTGGCCGACCTGCAGCAGATCACGCAGGAGCTTAACGGCGAGAACGAGCGGCTGGGTGAGGAGAAGGTCATCCTCATGGACTCTCTGTGCCAGCAGAGTGACAAGCTGGAGCATCGGGGCCGGCAAATCGAGTACCTGCGCTCGCTGCTAGAAGAGCATCATGTGGCCTACTCCATGGACGAGGATGTCAAGAGCGGCCGTTACATGGAGCTGGAGCAGCGCTACGTGGAGCTGGCAGAGAGTGCCCGCTTTGAGCGTGAGCAGCTGCTGGGTGTGCAGCAGCACCTCAGCAACGCGCTGAAGATGGCTGAGCAGGACAACAAGGAAGCCCAGGAGATCATCGGCGCACTCAAAGAACGTAACCACCACATGGAGCGCGCCGTCGAGTCCGAACGGCAGGAGCGGGCAGCCGCCGTGGCCGCGCTTGAGGAGTGCAAGGCCGCGGCGGCCAGCGACCAAGCCGAGCTGAACCGTTGCCGGGTACAGTTGGAGCAGGAGCGCCAGAAGGTGGCGGAGCTCTACTCCATTCACAACTCTGGTGATAAGACAGACATCCGGGAATTACTGGAGAGCGTGCGCCTCGACAAGGAACAGGCTGAAGGCGAGGCCGCCAGGCTGCGGGAGGATCTGGGCCACACCCGCAATGAGGTCGCCCGACTCCAGGACACCCTCAGCAAGGTGAAACCTACCACTTAGGGTCTGGCTCACTGTCAGAAGCATGTTGGTTTGGGATCGTTGCAGGATTTTAAATTTTGTGTGCAAAAACTCAAATTGGCAATATGCAATTCAACATTTTAAAGGCAGGTTAACAGCTTTGCTTTGATAGTTGTTCAGCTGTCCGCAGTGCAGCTTTGATGTGATTTGCATGAATGCGTTTTTGCCCCTGTAGTCATAAACATTGTCTTAATGGGGTCCTATTATGCTTTTCCAGTTTTTCCCTTTGATTTAGTGCGTTATATAGCTTTATGTGCATGTAAATGGTCTGCAAAGTTTTAAGGTCCAAAGAACATACCAAATGGAGTAACTCGCCACAAAACCCACTCTCCTCTAATCTGCCTGAAAGGCCATGTTGGAATTTCAGCCCTTACTTCCGTGACATGGTGAGCTCACCTGGTACAGAATTGGCTGCCTACGTGCATGGATCTGTCTGCAGACTGAAAAATGGGTGTAATGGGTACAGCAAGCTGACCAGTTGGGCAAACTGACCAATCAGAGCACATTAGGCTCATTGGGGATGGGGCTTAAAACTCTAACAGCATTTCAGGGAGTTATAGGCAGTGAATCGAGATGTATAGCATGACAAAAATAATATGTTTTTGGAACACTGAAGCATGTAAGGTTATTGTAGTAGAACTCAAAAATAAAATTATGAACAGTGAAAATGAGCATAAATAGGCCCCTTTAAGAATAGGCTAGTGGTTAGTTCCCTACTCGAGGTCGCAGTATTACTCTTGACCTTGTCCCTGCGCCTGGGTGTCCCTGCTTCGGTGTCTGCATGCCTCCAGTTGGACGAAGAATACCGGGATTTCAGGGATGAGCTTCAAAAACAGTTGGCAGAACAGAAACGAGCCCTGGACAAGCAGCGTGAGGAGCTGGAAGAGAAGGACACAGAGATCGGGGACATGAAGGAGACCATCTTCGAGCTGGAGGACGAGGTGGAGCAGCACCGGGCAGTCAAGCTGCATGACAACCTCATCATCTCTGACCTGGAAAGTGAGTGTTGGAGCCAGGAAGGGGGCGGGGCATTTGGCGGAGAGGGTGGCTTTTCGTAAAGCTCCCATGGAGTAAATGTGCTGGGGTAACACACTCTTCCGGTTCTCTAAGATGAGTGATGAACATGCTGTGTGTGGGTCTGTAGGTGATCAGAAGGTCACCGGATCGAATCCTATGGTCAGCAGAGTGATTCCCGAGAGAGGCTCTTCAGCCCCAGTTTCTGCAGGGACCCTGCTTTTCTGAATGTGCAGGGAGTCTGCTAAATCAATACATATAATATGAAATCATTATTCCAAACATTTCTTGGTGAAATTCTGCATATGTGCTTCATCTAACAAAAATCCCTGGAACCATCAAGGCAGTTGACCTGTGGATAGTGGTATTCACTTAAAATGAGTGAATGACTCCATAGATTGAAGAAAAGTAGGGTATAGATAAAATGCTAGTGAACACTAGATGGAGCCAAACAGCTATTTTCAGCCTGCATAACTCAGCAACGACGATTCTTTGGTCACAGCTGGAGTCACCGTGCTGGTGGATTGGCAGCATGGTTGTTCGGTCAGATGTTTTACCGTCTTGTAGCTCCAGAGTCTACAGTTTAACCCCAGATCAGCTTTTGTGAGATGTCAGTTTCTCATTATTATTATTATTATTATTATTATTATTATTTTTATATTATAGCCAAATAAAAGCATAATGTTTTCTGCTCCAAATCACTTTCCAGCTAAAGTTAGACAGGTGAAGCTGTTTTTCATGTTGTCTTTCAGACTCTGTAAAGAAGCTACAAGACCAGAAACATGACATGGAGAGAGAGATAAAGATTCTGCACCGGAGGCTGCGGGTGAGTGTTTGGTAGCAGATGTTTAGGGGGTCTCTGGGGGTGGGGGGTTGTGATCACTAACGAGTTCACCACACCTTGTGCACAGGAGGAGTCCGCGGAATGGCGCCAGTTCCAGGCCGACCTGCAGACCGCTGTGGTCATCGCCAACGACATCAAGTCGGAGGCCCAGGAGGAGATCGGCGACCTGCGACGGCGTCTGCAGGAGGCCCAGGAGAAGAACGAGAAGCTGAGCAAGGAGCTGGAGGAGCTGAAGAATCGCAAGTACGTAGGGTGGGCAGGGCTAGGCACGGAGGGGGCGTGGTCCCCAGCAGGGTGCCTGAACCGGCTGGTGTGCACCCACAGGCAGGACGAGGAGCGGGGCCGTGTCTATAACTACATGAATGCCGTGGAGAGGGACCTGGCGGCTCTGCGTCAGGGCATGGGCCTGAGCCGGCGCTCCTCCACCTCCTCTGAGCCGTCACCCACCGTCAAGACCCTCATCAAGTCGTTCGACAGCGCCTCACAAGGTGCCCGTCGCCAAGCCGGACTCTACGCTCCTGGCCGTGAGACACGTTGAGCCCTCCAAGAGCAGGGGACGTCTCTTTACTGGAGTGTGTGCTTGCAGGTCCGGTCCCCACCACGACGCCCCCTACTGCTACGGCCGCTGCTGCCACCACACTTCCCCGGACTCCCCTTAGCCCTAGTCTGCTAAAAACTCCCCCTGCGGCCGCTGTCTCACCTATACAGGTAGGGTCACCTGGGCATGATGTGACGTACGGTACGGGTGGTCGTGTAGGTCCTCCTCGCACTTGCTGGTGTGTTATCATGCAATAAAGTGCTGCCAGTTTAAATAATTTGTTTGGGATTCTGGGCTTTAAGATTCATTCCCACTACGCGCAGTGCGTTTTCCCAATTGCAAGTTCTGCGATTCTGTGCGATGTATGATGTTCCCACTGGTGTGCTGCTTTGCAGTGTGTTTTGAAAACGCATTGCTGCATGCATTTCTCTGTTCGTATGTGTTTTTTTTTTTTTTGCTCCCTCTTTTTCATCACAAACACTAGGGACAATAAAGTACAGTCCTAGAAACGACTAATACAATGCAACGTTAAAAATGAGACGAAAATGCAGAAAACTGCACGCTGAAAAAAAAACGCAGGTCAATGTATTGGGCTGCATTGCGTTTTTTGGCTTCCCTAGTGTGAACATACCCTAATTCGTGGCCGACACGGGCAGCTGGCTAGACAGATATATGCTAGGAGCCCTTCACAAGAATGTGGTCGCCTGGGTTGACTCGACTCTGGTCTATTCTTATGGAACAGTCGCCATGTTCGTTTTCCTGCGCGTTGGATGTGTTTCTGTGCAAGTAGGGTGCCATTTGACTGGCATATCCTGTCCTCGGATCAAAACTGTCCCGTCCCCCCCTGCAGGCCACCAAAACCTTGCTGATAGCCGTCCTTCCTTTTCCTGCCGTCACCGCAGATAGTCTCTGGCCTCCATCCAGCCCAGACCTAATGACAGAGACCAGCTGACTGGGGAGAGTTTATCTTTGCCACAATTGTGTTCTTATTTGCTTCTGGGAAAGGGGGGTTTGTCGTGCCATAAAATGTGGCTTTTCTGCTCTGGCTGCTGCCACATTTGTGACTCGTATGGTCCTGGAACACCTGTTGGGGAGCTGGCATCCACAGCTTCTCAGGCTCCTCTGATGGCAGCCATTTCTCCCTTTCTGTGCCTTCTACACGTGCTCTTTCAGGCATCTCGGGACTTTCTGAATTGTCTCCTTTTTGGCACATCTTTGGCGATTTTGTCGTCTTGTTTTGTATTCGCGTTTTGTGATGAGCATTAGGCTTTGGTTTTGTAATGCGAAGATTTTATGTTGCATCTCAACAAGAGAATTGTTGCCTTGAGTTCTTAAGCCTTTTTTGGGGATTGATATCACAAGATCTGTCGGGAATGTATGCGAGATTGAAAATGGGCATATCTGTAAAGATCATTTGAGATTTCGGATGGATAGTCATAAAACTTATAATACTTGCATGTGGTAAATGCCTTACACCATCATTAGTTTGGGATATTAATAAGCGTGTAAAAGCTTTAGAGGCAGAAATGTCTGCGAATCGTGAATGGATGTGTCTCTGTATGCCAACATAGGAAGACGCTGCTTGGGGCACCAGGATGCTGCAGCCCTTAAAGGGTTCGCCATGGATCCTAAGAGAGGCTCCTTCCTTGTACCTTTGAGCCCTCTGTTTTTGCTGTGCTGATTCAAACGCACCGTGCCCTCCTTTATTCCAGAGACACACCGTGAGCGGGTCCATCTCCACTCCGAAGCCCCTCCCCTCCCTTGGCGACAAGAGGCCCGCCTATGCGGAGATCAGCGTGCCAGGTGGGTTTTTTCCAGGGACCCTCCCTCGCTTATCTTCCTTCTCCCTCCCTTAGCAGGGCAGTCAGCATTCATTTTAGCCCGTTTCGGGTAGGAGCTGAGTGTGTTTCTTTAAAGGCCCCAGGGTAGGAGGCGACCCTCAGGAATGCCGGTCTCACTTGCTGAAAAACATACAGATTTGCAGGTATCCAGTTTCCCAGCAGCGTGGCCCAGCTGCCTTGAAGCATGCCTGAGCAACGGCACTTGCGGTGTTGCTCAGCCGGCTCAGTCCTTTGGCCATGGCGTCGCTCGGTCTGATCCAGCGTGCCGTCGTTTGTGGGCAAAGCTGCACTCCCTGCTTTTGTGAGATCAGACCGGATTGCTCCGTCACTCACCGAGACGCACCGGTCATATGTGGCTGGTTTTCCTCTGCGCTACGTGTTTCTGCAACGTCTCTTGTCTTGCTTACGTCAGTCGGGGGGAAGAAATTTAAATGAAGTACCGTGAGACAGCCACATCCCCAGTGTCACATCCCTCACTGGTGTTTTTCTCACGGCTCCGGCCACCGTCCTGGCAGGAAGTGGCCTTTATTTATCGTTCTCTGTGGTCAGGGTGAGGGTCTCCCTGGCGTCTGCTACCGCAGTCTATCATTTTCTGAGACTCCTGGGGTTTAGGAATGGACCACTTGGGAATGGGGTGGGGAGCAAGGCATCAGGGGCACTAAAAAGTGTCAGTTTAAAGCTTTGTCATGAGATGCCCCTCCCTCCTTTGATTTTATTATGGTGCTTCGTGGAAGACGTGCAGACACCCCCACCTTCATACCGTAATTACCAAACACCCCCCGCAGTGATCTAGCCCAGGGGCAGCATCCTCAGAACAGGCAGGCTCACCCGTGTAGCGGGCTTGGGCTCATTTCACAGGAGAGCCACACAGCTGGAAGGTGCCACAGGCCAGCAATTACCTGTGTTTTAAAGGCCTCTCGCCCCACCCTTCTCATTTAGAGACTTTTTAAATGAAATGCAGCTGGTTGAGACCTCAGGGTTCTGCGATAGGGAATATGTAGAATTACCCTTGACTGATTTAAATTTAACAAAAAAAAAAAAAAACACAATTTGCATTTGTTATCAAAGCCCATTACTGGTAACCTGCCACTGCCCCCTAGAGCTTCAGCACAGACATCACGCAGCCGAATCGTTCCCCCACAGTGTCGGATGGCGCACTGTGACATTAATGCTGATCAGCCTCTGAGCTTTATGACCAGGAGTGCAGTGTGGTTTCCTCCCTTGTCATGTGACCATGATGTCATATGGCTGGTTGCTGACACCCACCGATGATTCATCTGTGTTGGTGTCAAATGCAGAAGGTCAAAGCGGATTTTACTTAAAGAGAGTTTCACAACACAGGAATTTCCCAGAGACTTGGGGGGCTTCAGTTGACCGACTGCGGTCAGGAAGCCATGCGGTGGGTGCTGACATTGAGGTCAGAATAACCATGGTGATTTGTGTGTGTAAGGACAGTTTATGAATGGCGTGAATCTCCATCATTTGCTCATGGTAGACAACAGATAGAGGAAGAAATTGGGATGGATGTAGCATTGCAACTAAAATCTGTGTCTGTCACTCCACCGCAGTACATTTCACAAAGAGCATAAATGATCTGGTGACTGGCCTTGTAATCTGGTGGGAGTATCATCTACACACTCACTGTCTGTTCGTTAAGTCCAGGAGAAATCGCACATTAACTTGCTAGAATGTGTTTAAGCAGAGTTTACCTGTCGATTAGGTTACCATCTAGAGGCTAGAGGCTGGTTGGAATGGTTGATTAAAAGTGCCAGAGAATGAAAATCTGCCTTGACCTCGGCATAGCTGAATATGGAGAGATCAGTACGTGGAACTGATATACTGTGAATCTCAAACACAGTTGTTCCCTCTTTCAAATATAAATATGTAAAAGAAGGTGGTAAAATGGGATGATTCATGAATCTTAGACTGTTACGTAATCTTAGACTGTCTTAACTACGCCCCCAAACGTAACATACTCCATCCCACTTTCAAACCCAATGGACCTGCACAACCTGTAACAAATATTTTCTCTCTCGGGGGGCATGCATGCAGCTTCCATGAGTGCACCATTTGCGAGCTTGCTGTTTGGAGTTTTTGAATATTGTAATGAAGGTGAAGCACTACAAAATCATTTGTTGTGAGAGATACAACATATTTACAGTGTACTTGTTATGATGTTGAAAATGAAGTTATGACAATGCTGACTTTGTGCCTAGGCTGAAGTAGGAGTATTATAGTTATATGTGGCAAAGTAGTGTACAGAGTACAAAATAACAATAATGATAAAAAGCACAGTATAGTAAATATATAAACCAGTGACTGTTAATATCATTATCAAGTATAATGTACTGTATTTAAATTTATGTGCTTTTGCATGATTGGCTGTGTAGTAGGTTTGTTTATACCAGCATCACCACAAACGTGTGAGTAATGCGTTGCCGTATGACGTCACTAGGCGATTTTATAAATTTTTTTCTAGCTCCGGTTTAATCTCATGGGACCACAGTCGTAAATCCTGTTCATCATTGACCGAAATATTGTCATGCAACACACGACAGCAGTTCTGTGTGTGTCATCGCAGTGCCTCACTATAAACCAGCCAATCAGAGCAGAGCTCATCAACATATTAATAGGCCCACCAAAAAAGGGAAAACAGCATGTTTAATTCTAAGGCCAAATAATAGGGTTGTAAATTCCCCCTGTAAAGCTGCTTCTGGCACCTTCTTTGTAGACACCAGAGAATGATTTAAAATACTGAAAAAAATGCACCTTTAACAAAATTTATAAACAGGACAAGTGATGGGTTGATGTCCATGCGTCTTGTCATCTGGATGACAGAGTTGATGTTCACCTCAGTCTTGTGTACAGAAATCAAAAAGCTAATCACACAGTTATCATAAGGGCTACTTCTGCTTGCTGGTCACAACAACTCGTGATGCAGTGTTCTCTGAAATATATGATTGGTTACATGTATATTTAGTGTTGGCCTAAAGACTGGTGATTAAGATTCATCTTTTAGACATCTTTAATATTGCCATGAAGAATCCCAGCAGTGTGAAGGATTTGGGGATTTATTTTGCCATCAGTCTTCATGGACGTTTACTAATTGTTTGTATCTGTTCTGTTCATTTTCTGATATGTTTTGGGAATAGAGGATAAATCCTTCAGTAGGTCTTGTAAACAGACTTCCACTGGGGGCTTTCTGCATGTCCCACTCTCTACCCCATAGCAGAACACCTCCTCCGTGGCCCCCCAGGCAGTCGTCCTGGGTCTGCCCTGCAGAGGGTCTCCAATATGGACTCCAGCAAGGCCATTTCAGGTTTGTGGGCATGTTTCTATGTGCGTGTGCGTGTGCGTGTGCGTGTGCGTGTGCGTGTGCGTGCGCGTGCGTGTGTATATGTATGTGTGTGTGTGTGTGTGTGTGTGTGTGTGTGTGTGTGTGTGTCTCGCGCGCTCTCTCTCTCTCTGTGTTTGTATTTATCTGTCGTGTGTGCGTGCGTGTGTGTGTCTCACGCGCTCTCTCTCTCTCTGTTTGTATTTATCTGTCGTGTGTGCGTGTATGTGTGTTTTTTTACTGCTTGTGCGTGTATATTCACGTCAGCTGTACCATCCAAGACCTCAGGGATTTTCTCTGAAGGCGACTTCATCATTTGACTGCTTTGCTAGGAATAAATTATTTAAATAATGGCTGAGTCAGGTATTGATTTAATCCCCTAGATAAGCTCTTACAGGATGGACCAAGGCTGGACGGTTTCACTTCTGCTTTCGCTTACCCCCAACATAGAGCAGTAACGCAAACAATAAATCCTTTCAGGACAATGGGCTGCTCTCTGTGTAGATTTCATCACTGAGTGGGGCACTTGCTGTATTTCCCACGATGTGGATATCATCACAAGCCCCTACCTCCAGGGCTTCCGGTCCCAGTCCCATGCTTTACTATTATTATTATTTTTTTTATTTAAGGCTTATTATTTTTGGAACTTGGATGGAAGCCAATGTATGATGACGATATGCCTGACTTATTAGACTTCAGTTAATGATAGTCTTGTGTCGCCCTTTTTCACGCCTGAGACTGAACAAGAGCAGCTGCCTGTGGGGGGAAAAAAAAAACCAAAAAAGCAAACGGAGATTCTAAGTGGGACCTGTTGCTGGCAGGATGGCACAGGGGGCTGGGAGAACTTTAATTGGCATTCGCAGACGCGTGGCTGGGGTGCAGGCGAGCGGGGGGATGCTTTGTTAGGGAGCTACTCCGGTTGCGTGAAGTCTGTCCTACTGCGTAATGTAATGGCAAAGCTATTAAAATAATCCCTAAGCTCAGAAGTGCCACCCAGCCCTGTGAATTAAGACCAGCAGGGGGCAGAGTGGTTAATGTTGAGCTGAACATGCAGGTTTAAACCCCAGGACAGGGAAATGCCGTCAAACCAATCTTTGACTCTGTAACTTTCCAGATCACGTGCCAAACCACCCCCC
>JAODLC010000044.1:4207663-4232690 GCA_026781145.1 Hippopotamyrus pictus
GAGCTTCCGTGAGGATGCAGCTGCTGATGGGAGACCATGAGAGGGAGCCAGTGACCTGGACGCCCAGGAACCTGAAGCTGCTGAGTGACTCGGTGGGAGATTCATCGATGAGTAGTAGGGAGTTAAGACCTCTGGTCTTCCTGAAGTGGACGATGATCATCTTTGAGTTGTTGACATTCAGGGAGAGGTTGTTATCGTGGCACCATTCTGTCAGGTCTTTTATCTCCCTGCTGTAGGCAGGCTCGTCATCATCGCTGTAATCACGGTGGTGTCATCTGCAAACTTGTGCTTTTCCACATAGTCCTGGGTCAACAGGCTGCACAGCAGCCGCCTTGGGGAAGGCCAGAGGGCCGGCAGCCGCCTTTCGGGAAGGCCAGAGGGCCTGCAGCCGCCTTGGGGAAGGCCAGGGGGCCTGCAGCCGCCTTGGGGAAGGCCAGAGGGCCGGCAGCCGGCTTTGGGGAAGGCCAGAGGGCCGGCAGCCGCCTTTGGGGAAGGCCAGAGGGCCGGCAGCCGCCTTTGGGGAAGGCCAGAGGGCCGGCAGCCGCCTTGGGGAAGGCCAGGGGGCCTGCAGCCGCCTTTGGGGAAGGCCAGAGGGCCGGCAGCTGCCTTTGGGGAAGGCCAGAGGGCCGGCAGCCGCCTTGGGGAAGGCCAGAGGGCCGGCAGCCTATCACAGACATCATGTGGCACAAGGCAGGACAACAGATACCCTAGATGGGAGGGTCTCATGAAGTACAGTTGTGAAAAAGTATAATCTGCAATACAACAAGGATCAGCTATGCTCAGAATTAATTTAAAAAGATGATTATTGTAATGGAACAGTCATATAAACACCACAGGATATAGACCTAGCAAAACCATCTTTGTATGAATGTCATCAGTTGACTGGTTAGGTCACTGTGTCATCTTGTTTACTCTTTTTAAGTATCTTGCCTGTTCCATCTCTTCACCTGTTTTCAAGCCTTGTGTTCCAGCTGTTTTGTGTGTGGACTTTATACTTTGACCCAAACCAAAGCAGCCAGTTTAGCCTTTTTTAAGAGGTCAGTGAAAGTCTTGTGACTTTGTTATCAGTTATGTTCGTTTGTACACTGATCAGTCAGCTAGCTGGAGATCACCAGGCGCTTGCATGCAGATTTAGGGGGTGATTTTTAGTTATTAGGCCACACTTTCTTAACAGTGTTAGTACTTTTTTTGCAAGATTCCTTCTCTCCAAACTAGCCATTTTGGACGACCCTATGACAGTAGCCGTTTGAGCCTGTCAGTAATTAGCACGCCTGCTCGTTAATGGTTGATTAACCCAGCCTAGAGAAGTTTTAATGCGTCCTATACATTTTTTTTTTTTTTTTTTGTCCTTTGACTTGTTTTTGTTTCCATTTCGGTAAGTCAGCACAGTGAGAGAGGAACAGAAGGGAGGGGGCTTTAGAATGAGGTCCGGCGTCATTAGTGGGAAAGAGGAAAGCGGGTCAGTGACACGGAGTCCGTGTCGACCTCAGGGAGCCATAGAGCTCCGGAATGTACCGCTGGACTGAACAGGCCAGGACCCCTCGCATTCCAGAATGATCCACGCTGCTGCACGTGTGAGCATGCGTGTCTGTGTGTTTCTGCGCCCCCATGCTCATCCCTTCTCAGCGGTTTATCTGTTCAAACCGCGGCTGACGCAGTGCCGTGCGGGTGCAGTTTAAGGGGGTGTCGCTAATGTCTTCCTGTCCCCAGTCAGGAAAGGGTAAGGGGCCAGGTCTCCATCTCCCCTTTTTTACGGTTTTCTTCCTTTGTCTGGATGACAATGCTGCAAATGTGTGATTTAGGTCTGCTTCCCATTGAATGCCACGTCCTTCCTCTGAGTGAGCATCCTCTTATATGGCATGAACAGCTCTCATTGTCAGTGTCCCATTGTTTTTTACTCCATACTCCGTGGTTTGCTTAGGCTCCTGACTTGACTCTTTTGCTTGGGGCCCCCCCTGCCCCTACATCTACAGGCCATCTTACCTGGTTCCTGTGTCCCCTTCCCCCCCCTAGGGAGGAACGCAAGGACCCTCTGTCAGCGCTGGCACGGGAATATGGCGGCTCGAAGAGGAACGCCCTACTCAAATGGTGCCAGAAGAAGACTGAAGGATATCAGGTACAGGTCGTGTTTGGGGGCGAGGAATCCCATGCATCCTGTAGAAGATTGGTTTGGGACTCCTGGCTCAAGTCCCAGAGATAGACTTGAGCCAAAATCTGTATGTAATGACTTCAATAAAAAAGACAAAGATGCTTCTGGTAAAACATCAGGTAATGATCTGTGAGCAGGAGAGACTCAACTACATCTTAATTTGACTGTTATGACTAGAAGAAAGCGTCACTTTGCTAATGTTTCTTAAAGTCCTTGATTGATGTAGGCATGGGAGTGTGAGGGAGAGCTTTGGTCAACTGGACAAGAGACACAAAGTGGTATATGTGCTTAGATCTCGTGCAAGGATGAACTGGGTGATCATCTTTGTTTACTTCTGTTTAATGTTGAGCTAAAGAAATGCAGAGAAAGCAGGTAAGGAAGATGGATGGATGGGACACTATGATCCAGCTCATAAATTGCACCTTTGCATGGAAAATACAGTGAAGACCATGGACAGTGGGCTTTTGAGCAGTTGAAGCAGTGATGTTGTCATGTGAGCCAATATGAACACACCTCATACCCAGCGGATGCACAGTGATGGGGCATTTATTGTCTGACTTGGTTTAGATTCACTCTGCTGTTTAGAGGATGAGGGCCTTGAGGGGTTTTCTGGGGTCTGCTGATAGCCTGATGCTGTATTGTGGCCATATAGTTGAAATATATATAAGTATAATACACACACACACAGACAGATATATATAATGAATAGTAATGGGCCGTGCTTAGTTTATAAGACCTTTCGCCAGCTGCCATATGGTAGTTTATTTAGGGAAGGTCAAGCTCTTATCTGCCAGCTGTTTTCAGCATATGCTTGGTCATTTGGAAGGCTTTGCTTGGGGTCATACAAACAGTCCATTCTAATATATATTTTATTTTATTTTTTATGGGGGGGCACCCTGTGAAAAGTGACAAAGCGTTCTTCCTTGCTTCACATTCTGACCTTACCCTCAGCTGCTTGCTGGTATCCATTTGTATGGATGCAGTTCCAGAAGGGAAACATTCAATGCTACTGAATTCCAACCTGGATCTGTTCTGGCGCCTCCCCTCCCCTGCCCCCACTTTTTTTTTCTTCTCCATAGTAATTGGACATTGTCTGCTGCCTCTGTGTGCTTGCGATCCTAGGGGTGTTGTACACACAGGCAGCCTCTGAGCCATATGGAGCCCGTTAGCACTTGTAATGCTAACAGCTAGCCTCTTCACCTGAGCCACACATTCATTTGTTTTAGAATTGTACCAAAAATTCCGTCCTCCCCATTTCTTTTTACTGCCACGGTTTGAGGAAGTGCATATTTGTACAGGGGAGAGTTGGCTAATTCGCTGTCTGATGTGCTAGACATAAATTTGTGGTATATGTTAAGATCAGTGACAGTGGTTCCTAATTTCTGTGGAATATCATCGTTTCCCATATTAGGTCACCATTAGGTTTGCGGTGTAAGCTGTAGTGGTTTAGTTATGGAATGGTTTGTGTTAAAGAAATGCTTGAAGTGTCCAAGTTACTGGAAGTTCTGTATGCTAAGAAAATGTGTGAGAAATCCAGTCCAGTCAGGGTGAACACACACAAATGGCTGCCCTCTACCCATCTACCTGTACTGTCAGTGCAGATGTAGGTGCGTTGTAGACTGGCTGGTTGGAGAGATGAGTGAACGTGAAGCAGACCCAGAGCTCCGTGCTTTAAACATGAAAGAGTCCTGTTGGGCAGCTGTCTATGGCCCCGGGGTGGGAAATGCTGAGAGGTGGGGCTTCTTCATTCCCTCCCCACCCTGGGGGTATCTTCCATGTCAGTCTCATTCGGAGGCATGAACTCGTGTGGCTGGCAGTTGAAGGACCTGCATCAAAAATCATGTCCTTGAAGTTGTCGTGGTGTTTGTCACGTTTCCCCTCTTCCCCGGAAAGCCCCTTCCCCATGTTAATAGCTCCACGTCTGCTTTTCCCGCATTTCCTCACAGGTCTCACTTTGGGGTTTCACACTCGTGCATTTGAATACCTCTTTGCGTTTACAGAAATGGTTCAGCCCACATTGTTCACATCCCAGTATATTTCTCCTGGGTCTGATGCAAAATTTTGCCTTGTCTGAATTGATTTGATTCATTAAAATGTAGTTAATTTGTTCTCACCCTAGGGAGTTCTCTCTTTGTCCCTGTGAATCCTGTGGGGTTTTTTATTTGTGTTTTTTCCTCCCTTCTGCAGAGTGTTCAGATGCTGAGTCTTTTTAAATGATAAGTTGTCTTATCAGTGAATTTTATAATTTGCCATTGATGGCTGTTGCTTGGAGACCCACTTCTGTAACGTACCGGTTTGCTGGCTTAGACTCCCTGGTCAGCAGCATCACTCTGATCGGCAGTGGGCTGGACAGGTGGTGCACAGATCGGGCTCTGTGGGCAGGTTCTCAGGAACCAGGGCCTGAGCAATGGCTTTGGACATAAGTGGATCTTTAGTTAGGTAGTTTGGAGTGGTGGTTGTTGATGTTGGAGGGATCGTTGCTCTGTTCTAGTCATCTTCCCAAACCCCACCCATATCACAGCACGCGTCGCTATTTGTCTGATCCCTGCAGCCTATATGTCTGTCATCTAGACCGCAGTTTCTTAGACGGTCCGTAACTTTAAATTAAGAGCCACCTGCTTTGGCATTTCTTGTCCTCACGTGCTCTATTAAAAAACTAATATAAACTAATAAACCCACACCAAAACTTAATAGCGCTGCCCCTGACACACGGACGGAGCCCACAGCCCATGCACTACTCTGTGCTTTCTTGGCTGTGTTGCCATGGAGACATGACCTACACCTGTAGTCCTACTGTTGTGACAGGATGATGAATTTGTCATAGCAGAGGGCAGGGGTGAGCATAGGCTTGTAATCAGAAGAATTTACTTCCTGACCTGATGCCCTGCTTTTAACAGCCTTGAGCAGGGTACTTAACCTGAATCACCTCAATAGCAGGTTCTGCTTATTATGTCTGTAAAAATCATTGATGAAAAAGTCACTTTGGATAAAAGCATCTGCTGAGCAGAGAATGATCTTTGATGGTGGTGATGATAATTATACAGCTGAGTGGCTGTAAATGCGATTAGACTTTGGTGACTGAGTTCCCCGGTCACAGTCCTCCGTCTGTGGCAGACGGAGTCGCTGCTGCCCGGGGCCACTGCAGTCTTAACCAGCCTGACCCCTCTAACAGCTTAACAGCTCTCTGCAGCCGGCCGTGTACCAGTGAAAAGGCCATGATTAATAAGGTCTGCCTGGTTCACTGTGCTTTCCGGAGAGGACAGTCAGCCGTCGGGCTGCCAAGGGCGTGGCGAAGGAAGGGCATCACATTCTGGGGGGGGTAGGGGGGTGAGCTGATTATTTCCCCATTGTGCCCCCATTACGATGTGTATTTAAGGTAAATGGTTAAGACTGTTTCAGTGTAATGGCTATCTGAACTTGAAAGCTGAAGGTGTAGTTGTGTGTTCTTTATTTTTTTCCTTCCTCTCCGTTATTCATTCCCTCTTCCCCAATTTGCCCACCTGTGCTGACCCAGCCTCTTCTACCTGACGTATGAAGTTAGAGTTAAATTTGCCCCCCCCCCCCATCTGCCCCAGCAGGATCAATCTTGGTTTATAAGCCTGATAGGCCACAGGTAGCATTACCAGGGCAATGGCGCTTGCTGATATGTAAATGGATGTTACCAGGGATGCAGAGAATGTTGGATTAGCAGTGGGATATACCCTGTTAATTCTAATAGTCGCCTCACTTCTGATTTTAACTTTCGCCTACAAAAGCTAATGTTTATCTCTGACAGTGTCAATGCCATGAAACCAGTGGACATTCACCAGCCTCAAGGTTTGTCTTGAGACCCTCAAGGTTTTTCTGAAGTTACCCCCTTGGAAGATTGCCCACACCAAGCTGGCAAACCTACCAGCCAATCAGGAAACTTCTCAGTCTCGATTTGACGTATGACTAGGTGCCAGTAACACAAATCTAAGTTGCAAACTGGGCCAATGAATCTGCACAGCTGATCTGCTGTAGGTCTTCTCATCACCCGCTGGCAGAAAAAAAAGCGTACCGCTTCAGTATCTCACCACTCTTCGTTTTCATTGTCCTCTGAGGAGGAAGGCTGTGAGTGGCTGTAGCATCTTCTGAGGTCCCTCGTTCTGAGGACTGTAAAGCCGGCGCTATTAGAGTCGTCAGCCCCAGGTTTGAAGGGAAGTGGTTTCTGACAGTGTGGGTGTTCATACTGCTAGAAGATGGCGTTCATATTTACCAGAAAATATTCTGCTTTGCGGAACCTGAGTGTTTGCATACTTTTTGCAGTCTTCATGACTTCATGCTGCTTACCTGTCTCTGGTGATTGACTTGACCCCTTACATCTTTTCTTTACTTCGCTGTGAATACTGTGAATACTGGTCTGTTGCTTCAGTCTACTTCATCTTTGGCTTCTTTTTTGCCTCAGAATTCAGTTTAAGATAAATGTCTGTAAGTGAGTCCTACGCCTAACCCTTTATCAGCCCTCCGTGAGCCAAGTCGGCCAACACGAAATGGGAAAACAGGACCTACTCTTGTCTGTGCAGTCGGTGCCTATTATCAGGCAGAAACAGCTCTGTGGGCTTGATAAATCTTCCCAGGCTCTGAGGAAGGAGTGTGTGGCAGGAAAGGTAGCTGAGCTCCCCAGTCTTTCGCACTGAAGCTTCCAAACGTGCCCCCGTACCCAGAGTTTGACCTGGGCAGTAACCCGGAAATATGGAGAGGCGTCCGATTTGCTTCATTACTTTGAAATTACAGCGGTAGCATCTCGTTCAGTAATGCCCAGCCGCAGGATAACAGGATGCAGGAATATGTCTTTGAAAGGTATGAGTGATATGTCATAATTGTGTACTGATTTGAACATCTGCATCTGCTATTTGTTGTGTACATTCATTGCTGATGGGTTTCATACGTGAAACATGAATGTTTCAGTTTGAGTAATTGCAAAAATATACGTTTCTTTTCGAGTATGTTTCTCAGAGGCTGTGGCCTCACAGATTTTCTTTTTTGGAATGTGCTTGATCCTTTACTGACGATTTGAAAATGAAGTAACACTGGTGATTCTCTTACAACGTAATAAGTATTGCCTTATCGGAGTTAAGCAGTCAATCTTTTTAAAACAAAATAAATGCAGAATGTGCCAGTTTTAATCTAACGCTCCACAGAGTTCCAGCAGCTAAAATAAGAGCCTGTTTCTCCACCGGTGCCTTAAGAAAACCAAATCAACCATTGTTCACTATGCATTAACTGAGTTGATGACTCACTGAATCATAAAATTTCTGTTGATAAGCAAAATGATTAAGCCCAACAGGATAGCTTCCTCCGTGACTGTAGACACATAAGAAACATGTTATATTTTAATTGCGGTTTGTGAGGTGGGTTTTTGTTTCCTGACATCAGAAGGCATTGAATTATCACTTAACAAGTTCTTCCACCTCATGCATGAGTAGCTGTATCAAACTGGACATGTTTGGTTTGAGGAGAGACAACTACATGATCTAGTTAATCCAACTCTGGCAGAACGGCTTGCTGGCCATGAACGAGTTTACTGGCCATGTAGGAATCTTCCAGAGCTCCTAAACGGACAGCCGTCACATTTGGCGAGCGGCGACTGCATTTCTTGATTTGGCCCCGTGTAATATCCATCCATCCATCCATCCATTTTCTGAAACCGCTTGTCCTATTCAGGGCCTTGGGGAGGGGGGGGTCCAGAACCAATCCAAGAGACTATGGGCGCAAGGCAGTGAGCAACCCAGGATGGGGCATCAACTCATCGTGTAACAATTGGAGAACATTGACCTGGTCTTACAGTGAATGATGTGCCCTCTCTGAGTACTCAGTGCTGTTGTTTTTCCCCCTCGTCCAACTCCCATTTTCTTTTCCTCCACCAGAATATTGACATCACCAACTTCAGCAGCAGCTGGAATGACGGTCTGGCTTTCTGTGCTATCCTCCACACCTACCTGCCAGCCCATATCCCGTACCAGGAGCTTAACAGCCAAGATAAGGTAAGCGACAGCCACCTCCTCCCCACACTGAACCCATGGCGGAAGAGCCGCAGAGACTCACGCTGGCTCTGCAGCCTCTATCCTCTTCTAAATCCTGCCAACCAGCTGTGACCAAAGGAACAGGAAGCTCCTCTGAAGGAAGATGTCTGCTGAAAACTCAGTGCTGTGTAAAGTTAAACAAAAACAATCAAATCAAATAATCAGTGCTTTCCACTAGCTGTGTCTTAATTGCGTGTGGTTCAAATCCTGAGGCTTCCGCTACATACAGCATGCAAACAGGTTCACGTGGTTCACTTACCGTTCAGCTAAGCATTACAATGGCTTCGGTGCGTAGGATACTGGATGTGGTGTGATTGCTGGTGTCAGATGCACCTGTGTCTTGAAACCAGCCACTGTCTTGGGATTTTTACATGCTACAGTGTATAGAATTGACAGAGAATGATGTGATGAACAAAAGCATCCAGTCAGGGGATGTTGTTAATGAGAGAGCTCAATGGTTAGCTTTGTGAAAACCAACAGGATGTCCGAAGTGGAATAACAAGAGGTCTGTAACACACTGTAAAATCATCTCTGAACCCTCTTGGCGGTGAGGGGTCCTTTATAATAGTAGCTAAATGTATCTAACAAAGTGGCCGCTGAGTATATTTTGTGTGTCTGTGTGAGTGTGAGAATGAGTTTGTTTTGTTTGTTTTTTTTAATCTCATTTGAGCTTATTACCTTTCTCAACATAAAACTCCTAAAATGGGGTAATGATAATGAGCTTTCATTGACTAGGGAAGCTTCTGTCACTGTAGCTGTTAACTGAGCCCTTTGATAAACAGTTTTAAGTTTGCCCATTATTAAGATATTTGGTTTTATTTTTTTCAGAGGCGAAATTTCATGCTGGCTTTTCAGGCAGCGGAAAGCGTGGGGATCAAGTCCACATTGGTAAGAAAAGAAAGGGAGTTTGATTATTATGAGTCTGGTTTCCTGGTGATCCGTGATGGGCGGCTCCTTGTCTCTGATGATCTTCTCTGGAGGCATTGTGCTTCTTCAGATGTTCGAAAGCACTTTGTCAGATGTCGACGTACTTGTTGCTGATAATATTTTGACATTTTCCAGTGACACTTCATGCAAATTTTAGTTTCGTACTGCTGCCTCCGTGGAGCCTCCTGCACCAGCATATCAGTACCCAAACCCTTTCCACTGGAGTGCTCTGACACGGGTTTTGTGTCCAGCTTTGTTTGCTCATAACAGGAACATTGGCTCTGTCTGTGAAGTATGCCCACAGCTGCACGTTAGCTTAGTGTTTAAAGAGCCGAAGGCGTATGGACTTTTACATGAATGGCTTTGGTGATACAACCAGCCATGTAAATAGGTGACGACAGCGCCCCTGGTGGTTATTATTAACAGTAATGTGACACCCCAATGCTGCTGCTTAATGAGGGCTTAGGATACCGTTGCTCAGCGGGCTTTACGCCACCATAGACCAGCAGCGGCTGGTCCCGTCACATGGAGGGAAGGTGGAGGTGATGCTGGAATCGGTCCTGAATGTCCGCTGTGCATCATGGTGATGTAGGTGCACGGAGCTTTGCTCTTGAGGAAGTTCATTGTTGTTAATTTAACTCCACCTGAGATCTCACAAGGATTGAGACGAAAGCTTTCTTGCCGTTTTGTGTCTCTCTCACCTCCTGCTTTCCGACCTCCCTCTCTGAGACTCGGAGTAAGCGGTCTGTAGCTACTGCATCCTCTCGCTAGGAGAAACAGGTTCTCGGTGACCTCTCTCGCTCTGTCAGCGCGGCTGGGCAGGTGTGGCGTCCTGTCACATAGGTGTCAAATGAGCTGTATGTCTCTCTCAGGAGTGGCAGCCAAGGTTAATATAAAATTACAGAAGTACTCCCCTTCTACACCAGTGTTTTATGAGCATTTTTTATTGTTCATGTTTGCTGTTTTAGAAGGATGAACTTTATTTATAGTGTGTAGTCACCTCAAATTAAAACATGTTTATCTTTGCAGGTGAGAGGTGTTAATACAGATGTTATGAATATATTATGGTTCAGATTTCCTTTGGCAGCAGCATGTTGAGCTTTGGGTAGAGCGTGTCTGAGTACCTTGTGCAGCGTAAGGTGGATAATTAAGCCATCATTTCATACTTGAATATAATATATCTTCTGTGGTGGCAAAAATCTGCAGCTTGTGACTTGCTTTTGCCAATACAAGTATTTTCTCAGTTCCTTCCCAAATGTGCAGGTCAGTGCTGATGTTTGTATGCAGAGTTTAACTTGTTCCTCACCAAGTATTTATCGAAACCGAGACTCGGTGCTGAAAGGGGTAGCCAGACCTCCTTTTTGAATCTACGAAATATATGATGTTTTTATTTTTAAATGCTGAATGGAGTTATGGAGTCTGATTCTATGTTTCCAGATGCACGTAATAGTTTCATTTTAATACACGAGATCTCCTGTTTAAAAGTGCTGGTTGCCCTCTGATGAGGTTGCCCTCTGATGAGGTTGCCCTCTGATGAGGTTGCCCTCTCTGGTTTGCAGGACATCAACGAGATGGTGCGCACGGAGCGGCCGGACTGGCAGAGCGTGATGACCTACGTCACAGCCATATATAAGTACTTTGAGACCTGATGCAGCGTGGGCCTCGCGGTCCGCGGGTGAAAGACGCCGCTGCTCCACACCGTTGCCTCGGATACTACACCTGTCGTCTCCCCCTCCTGCCAACTGTCTGAAGACTTCTCTTCTGCACATTAGCAAGTGCTCTTCCCCCAGCCCATCCCCCGCCCCCTTTGTTAGCACACCTCAGATAATCAGCGCATGCTAGAAAGTGGGATGGTGGACGGTCATGTTCTTCAGATTTAACCCCTTTATGGCGATTTCCAGTGTTAATGTCCACTACAGAGTCAGTTGCCATGACCGCTAATCCCATCACTACCGGGTCCACACAGCCGAACTGCTTTTCATTGCAGTCTTGTTTTGGGGACCTTGAATTAATCAGGGTTTTCCTTTTTTTCTTTTTTTCTTTTTTTCCTGCATGTCATTTAATTCCCAAATGAGACGTTTTCCTTCCCAGCTCTGTTTCTCCTGCCCCCCTTCAGTCTGCTGAGTGGAAACGAGGGGCCCCAGCCTTTGCCATTGTAGGTTCCTGCTTCGGAGAGTGAACCTGACCTTTGTGCCTTTCCTAGCACCCACTGCTTGCTTATTCAAACCATCCGTAGACTAACAGCAAGTGCACAGTCGTGAGTTCAGTATAATTTTCATGGAAATCGTGTGGAGTTTAAATCTGAGAATATTGGTTTGGGGTGTTCTGGTTGTTTTGAGCTTGTTTGTCTTTCAGCAATAGGGTGATAGGGTCCAAGTTTGGCCAACACGGTGCCTGACTGAGCAGAGCCTTGTGGGATAAGGTCCTCCGAAGAGGAGACTTGGTGTGCTGTGTGCTGAAAAAGCCTGTGTTTCACGCTCATGTTCTATTTAAGTCGTTAGACTTTTTGTTTTGCTGGTCTTAGAAAGTTATTAAAATGTATAATTTTATGATTGCAACAGTGGTTTTGGATAATTTAAGATTTAGTCAGAGATCACTGAGAGACTGAACCAAATGTTTCGGAGGCTGGAGGAAGCCAGTCGATCATAAGCTTTATGGGCAGCCTGTCTCAGGCTGAGGGAGCTGCATTAACGGTTTTTTGTATCGTTTGTCTTGTTTTGTTGCTCGGTAGTGTTCTGTCATGAAACCCTGGTGTGAAGTATCCTCTGAAGTCATGGAAAGAGCGAGTGTTTAATAAGCTAAGTGCCTGCTTTATGGGTAATACAACATTCAAACAATGAGTGTGTGATGGTTGGCCAGTGAGCTTGGCATTACCATTGGAATTGGTAATTACAGTTTTGTGGTAAATTACTCACGGGGAGTGTATGGACCAGTCTAGGCCATGAGGGTAATGGCTTTTCTTTATCTTTCATGGTCAGGGATATGTTACTTGTACTGCACTATATCTCATATTACAGAATACATTTTTAAATGTATTTCTCTTCTGGTTTTCAAACATTAGTTTTCAACCATCATGGCTGTTGATGGAGACTCTTTACAGCATACAAATGCCTTATTAACGGTCTGTCTCATCTGAACTCAGATTGCTGAGTTAGCGGTGCGATCCTGGAGAATGGGGACACTGCGATTCAGATTCTAAGGCTGTGATTGAAGGGAGTGTTTGGGTGAGAATGTTAAGTTGTGAGAGGTCATTTCAAGGTCATACAGTTCAGCAGCAATATAAACAGTATTCTAAATATGCATTGCTGATATGCACCATTTTCTGCTGGATTTAACTGCTTCATGTGCCATTTATTTTAATTTTCTAAAACCAAAAAAGAATGATTTGAAAAAATCATTTTGTATGTTTCAGCTTCTGAGTTCCAGGCTCCTCACTGTAACTTCCCTTTCAGACACAAATCTCAAGCATTAATGGCCTCTCTGATTTAATGTACAGGCTGATTTCCATTGGAGTCTTAATTAGTGCTGAAAGGATGATTAGAGTCTTACCCACATAATTGAGTCCTTGGCTCACATCCCACACTAGCAGTTCAGATTGGATGAAATATACTACTCAATATTATGGTTTGGCAGTTCAAGTTTTGTGTGTACATAAAACATAAGTTTGAAAAACAATTGAGCAGTTCCGATTTTAGCCACTAATAGAGATTTTTTGATATGGCACTGCAATATCACGTCTCAGTCTATGGGCTTGTGTTGGGGACTGGCATTGAGAGTGACAGGCTTCAGGGAAATTGAGCTGTTACCTTGAGCCCTCCCTGTCAGTCTAGAGCTGCCGCCCTTGTAAACCCCCCCCTCCCCCACTGCATTTGAGGCCCCCCACGTGGGAACCATGCCCATCCCCTACTGCCTTATGAGCTCCTAGTTGTCATTATTTGTGCCTAAAGCGGACGTTTGCGTAAACCTCACGAGACCACAGCTTCCAAGCGGAGCACACCTTAGTTTTTGAGAAGCACACGTTCACCTCCGACGGCTCTCGGCTCATCGGGGGAGGATGTTCTTTTCGGGGACCATGAAGGTCTTCCATCATTCTTAGAGAATACATGTTAGTTATCTGTACGATCGTGTATAGTTTCTTAAAGTCTTATGGCTGCTTTTTTATTTTATGACAAGCTGCTTAAGTAGTCGGTTGGTGTCGTCTGGCAGTCAGAGCTGACAGGCAGTGGTCAAATGCTGTTCCCATGGGAACAGACCCCCGTCTGGACAGTGGTGTGGGAACGTGCTCAGGTTCATGTCCACATGTTACTGTGGTTCACACATTTGATTCACGTCGTCTGCCGTTCTCGACACCGCAAACCGAAATGCCTTCCGATGGCCATTGCGTGGACGTTCATGACATTTGCCGGAGTTTAAGCTGTCCTCTCCATGGAAGAACTACTTTGTTACCTGGATCCTAAATCCATGACCTACGTTTTGGTAAATTCCTGAGTTAACACTGCAATGAAAGCAACGTAGGTGAGGATTCCTAGAAAATATTGAAATACTCCTTGTTTATTTTCACGTGTATCATGTTGAATGTAATTAAAATACTTCAAGCTTCTCCTAGTCTTTGAGGTCAGTGTTTTTGTGTCTGTTTTGTGCTGTAAAGGCATTGTGTGACTGCAAAGGACACTACATAGTGTAGTGATTATTACTTCACATTTTTTTATCTTTGTGAGTCAAGACTTCTTGCCTTTTTCTCATTATACAAAAGTGGGTATGGAGATGTAACCACCTTTTCCTTTTACTTTCCCAGTTTTCAATTAAAAGCCTGTCTTAATGGTATATGTGGTAAGGTTTTGGTGCACTGGTTAATGGCATTAAACACGGCAATCACTAATGTAACCGCAAACGTATCAAACAGGTATGAATGCCTGTTAGCCCAGACCCACCTTAGCACATTGGGTAATTTGTGAAATTTAAGGTGGTATTAAGTTAATGGCGTTTACTTAAGGAAGTAATGACATGGTTTGGAAAAACCGGAGAAGAATAACCCTAACAAAACAGGACTTTTTTAAGCGCATATCATTTTGAAGGGCTGTGAATGAGCACACCACGGTGAGTATGGAACCAGATCTTTGTCACCAAGCACTATAAATTCGAACAGTACCGCAATCGTCTAATAAAAGTCTTACTGAAATTACACCACAGTATAGCAGTGGGCATATCCATTTAGCTGCCTTTTGGCCTTTGAGGCCTGCACATGTCTGCAAGAAGAATTGGTTGGTGCTGATGCCTGGTAGGGGTCCTGTGTGCAGCCTGTAGACCTGTGCGTGGGCCTTCAGACCAGCTTCTGCTGTGGAACGTTAGTCTGTGTTTATAATTAATCCTCGCCTTGTAAAAATCTCAGTGACCTGCTGTACCAGTGCTGTCCTGGTGAGTGTAGTTTGTTTAAACAATACAATGCATATTTTTTTTACACTGTGATGTAACTTATTTATGCATAAAGATTCTTCTCTACTGTAATTATTTCTTATCTTAACCAATCTTGTTACGTCCGTCTTCCAGGCACATGGCTGGAGCCTGTCTGTAGTTCCCTAGGAGGGGATGCCTTTACATCATAGGGCGCACATTCATACAGCATAGGAGGCTTAGACAGCTCAGTTAGCCTGAACGCACCTGTTTGAACTGTGGAAGGAACCAGCGAGAGGAACTCCTCACTCACACAACAGGGGTGGGATTTGAAGCTGGAATTTTCTCGGGCGAGGTAATCCCAGTACCCACCGAGTCACGCATGATCCCTGTTATCGTTATAGTTTGTTATAAATGCTTCAATAAGCCTCAGAAGATTGACATTGTAACATTTTAATGCACATTATACACACATTATTAGTCATAATCTGAAATGGTAATACTTCTTAACCTCTCTTTCTTAGACTATAGGAAAGTTCAAAGTAAAGTTGGATGATGACTTAGGGGGAGCATCTTCCTTCCTCCTGCTCTTAGTCCTATTTTTGTATTTTTAGTTTCAGACGTTCTAACACCTGTAGAAATTCCATGCGGATGCAGGCTGATGTCCCCACTCTCCCTTCACGGACCCGACTTAACGTGTCACCTTTTCAATCGACCCGCACAGTGGCCTTCTGCCTTAACGTCTCCCCAAAGGGCAACGCACTGCTCAGCTGTGACACACTAAAATCCCTCATTCTGCCAGAGTCATTTGGCAATATTTTAAAATCTATTCTGTAGAATACTGTAGAAAAATGCAAATAGGCTGGGGTGCAATTTTATTTTTTTTCCCGTTGTTGAATGCAATACAGCCTGTGTTTATCTTTATGTTCAGGATACGCCTGGTTTCAACCAGCTGGCATGTCAAACAACACCGATTTAAATTGTGTTAATTTTTCCCCCTTTTACCTCAATTATGCCTAGTCCAAGTAGCTACAAAGGTCAGGCACACAGGGATCCATTGTTCGAACCATAACATCTTTCCTTGCTCTGGTGGAGAGCATTTCTGCTTTAAGGTTAGTCTGCTAGTTAATCTGTGGCTATTAAAAGCCTGAGCTGTTGGTTGATTGAGTGCTGTAACCCGGGGTACATTAATCTTTGTAAATCCTGATATATTTGCATTAACAGTATCAGACTATCTATTCGCGTTTGTCCTCTTGCAGCTGGTATTTCACCATAATTTCACAGTAATTTATATATAATCCGGTGCAGTCCTTGGCTGTCTATTCCAGCCTGTGAACCATAACCTGCGGGTACCCAGTCCAACCAGACTTGCATTTGCAAATTTTCTCTCCAGCCACTAAGTGCATTTAATATAATTAAATTTGGGGTGATTGTATCTCTTCGTGCTCCATACCAAGCATTGTGCTTTTCTCTGGTGCGTCTATAAAAAGGTTTTGCTTAGGATGGTATATAGGATGAGGTCAGTGGGTTGCCATGAGAACCAGCATACACTTCCTTCTTATACCTCGTATCCCAAAGCCCATCGCTGACATTTACATTGCATTTACTTTATTTAGCAGATGCTTTTGTCCAGAGCAACATCAACCAGCAGGGTACCACCCCCAAGCACGTGCTGTTAAGGAGTTGACTAGACATAATTGCGGCTAGGCTGAGCTTCCAGTGAGTGACCAGGTACAGGTGTAAGCAGGATTGGAGTAGGAGCTGCAAAATATCATCCAGACAAAGCAAGAACCTGATAAAACTGCTATTCAGATCAGCAGAAAGTGCAAAATTTCAAGGAACATGGAGTGGTGCCAAGCTAATGGAGGCATTCCTGAAACAGGTAGGTCTTAAGGTGTTTCTTAAAGGTGGAGAGAGAATCTGATAACTGGATGTGGTGCAGCAGCTCATTCCACCAACGGGGAACGGCACATGAGAAAAGCCTAGAGTTACACTACTCATGTGGAGGAGGGAGCTCAAAGCAACATTGGCTTGCCAACTGAAGAGGATGAGGTGAAACAGGTCTTCCCGAACCTCTTCATGGAGAGCTCCGTAATGGGTCTGACATGCTGCCCATTGCGGAAATTCACAGTATGTCCACATAAGACTGATACACGACTCCATGAACTAACTGAGGAGCAAAGTCTCTCACTCTTGCATTTGAAAGGTTTTTTTTGTGTATTATGTAGAGGAACACGCTCCGTATGAAGTATGCCTCACTCACTCTGAACTGTATTCTGTTCTCTATATAACTGTCCTCCAATGGGTTAACTTCAGGACTCCCATTATTATCAGCTATTCATGACCCAAATTTGTAATGATGACTCAACCCATTGACTTGAGAAACACTGGTTTAGATAATGTATAGAAATGTTGTATATGATCATGGTCAAAGGTGTTCTTAGTGACTTTCAAAGAGGGCTGATTATTGTAATGAAACTGATGAGAACTAGTCAACTTGCAGATGTTTCACATGACATCATCAGCTAGGGCCGCCAAGAAAATTTCAAAATCCTTAGACGTGATCTTGGTGCACTAGTTCATGAAACTATAAACGCCAGTCTGAGGTGTAAGTAGGCAGTTTAATCAAGAGCCTCCCTGTCTCTGAAGTTACAGTGTATCACATGCATCGTTTATTGTGTCTGAAAAAGTTCTGCTATTAAAGTGCCGTAAAGGACACAGGAAGCCGTCTGCTCAGTAGTGAGAGTCGTAGTCATGAGTCATCTTCCTCAATAGACAAACAAATTCACTAATGATGCACACTAGAATTGCTGGCTTCCCATGACAGAGAGATTTGGCTCCATCTGCTATGACTGCTGTGGTGTGGAGTGCTTTTCCCTGGCATGGCTTCTACACAACCTCTTAAACATAAATACCAGCAGCAAAGTTATTTTGAGTGAGAACATGTGATGAAAAATTATCATCATTACAAGAGCAGAGTCCCTCTAGGATGACAATGCCCACATCCAATGGCTATGAGGGGACATTTATTGGTAACCAGAACATAAAAACTGCAACCAAAACAGCATTTCCCCCCAGTATCAACAAAACAAGAAGTAATTGGATTTCAAATGAAAGAATCTTGCTGCGTCCCTCTGGTTGAGTTCCAAACAGGTAGGATCGATGACAGTGTATTTTTAAGATGTTCTGCGTTATGTTAGTCTTTGCCTTGTTTTGGCAGAACACTCTTTGATCGGAAAATTAGATGGAGAACGTCTTCTTACAGATTTGTTGTTCCTGTTGAAATCGCATTCTACTGAATTTACGACTGAATGATATTAAAATAAACTAAAATTCAACAGTGATTTTAATAATTCAATAAAAAATCGGGCGACATTTCCTAATTTATCCATTTTTTTCAGCAAAAGTTCGCTCATGTAGACTATACCCCATCAATCTCTGCCGTAGAGGATTCCATGACTCCCTCCTAATAACATTGAACTTCTTATCCTTCACCGGTTCTCGGTCAGATGTCATCGTCTACCAACTGGAGAACGTCCCTATCCCCGGGGGGTGGCGGACTCTTACTAATGGTTATACGGTCCATATTTTGGGGTACGTACAGCCACGTGTTACTGGCGTGGAAGGACAAGAGATATGCAATCATCAAGCACATACATTGCTGTAGGGACACTGATAGCTGAACATGTCGACCAGAATCAGCGGACACATTGTCCAAACACCGGCATCACTCCCTTACAATGACCAAACTTGTCGGCTTGCGTGATGGGGCGGCTCTGCATTGTTCTTGCGGACCCCTCCGAAGTTGATCTGCGCAGCGGAAGCGGTGACGTGCGTGTGTGCAGGTGGTTAAGCAAGCCTGAACACGACCGTATGGAGAAATGAAGAACCGCGCTGGTACGAGCATCTCCTGATAAGGCGAATTTGGGTTAAACTCGTACGGTTTTTTTCTTATTTACTTTGCCAATTACTCAGACTAGGTGAATATGTTGGGGAGCGGATAGGGCGGTTTTTGAGTTCATGCAGACGCAGCTCTAGCGGATCTACAGTCACCCAGAAGCAAGCCGCAAGTTGCACTTTTCATTTCTACCAAAATGCTGCCGAAAGCACACAGGAAATTCAGGCAACTTCGTTTAGTCTTCGCTGTCTGACACGTCATAGCTTTGGCAAACTAAATTTAGAGTAGATAAACCGTTTCTGTGGATAAAAAAACAACTTTTTAAAAAAGTATGATATTTAGCCTGTTGTGGGAAATGGAGATGGACAACCTGTGAAATAAAGGTAAATAGCTTATTGATTATTCTTTGCGAATCGAAATGCTGGTGTTTGTTTTTATAGTGATTACAGTTTAGCGAATATTTTCTAATATTTTCGTGCAACTGCAGTGAAACGCTAATCCCGATATTTTAAAGGATGTAGTTCCGATTAAGACAGGAGAAAATGAAGGCATGCGTGTTTGTTGCAGACTAATAATTGACATCTTATGCCTTATAATCACTAACACTGCGGTTCACCAAGATACGTTTTAATCAGTCTTCTCACTAGCAGACTGGAGCCTTTCTAAATACAAACAAGCATTTTTTTTCTGGTGCAATTTAAATACAATGAATATCGGATCGTGAAGAGTGCCTGGAGAATAGGCGATACGAACCTAATTTTTTAGATAATTTAAACAATGGTCAATCAAGATAGAATAATCGGGAGAAAGGGGGAAAATATATATTCAGTTTCAGCTTTAACAATGTGTCTAAATTACATTGCTTTCGTGGTATGCTGTTTTATCTTCCCATGTCTGCACTCCACAAAACCACAACGTTGATTCAAAGTTTCGGTTACTAATTACTAGTTAACTGAAAATATTAAAATGTACAAATAATTGTTTCCCATTTGGAATAAAATAATGTGGTAAGTTTAACGTCGTACCATAATTATAGGCCTATTTGCTTCTACCTTATTATTTGTACAGGTAACAAAATAGGTGTAATATTATAAGTATTATTATTTTGGTGTGGTGAAACTGAATATCAGTCTAATAAAAACGCTCTCCTAAAATAGTTAATTCCATACATAATTCTAATAAATGCATAAATTGATGTCGGATAGGAAAAGGGGTCTGGTATAGATAAACTTTCTTGTTTTTGTAGTTTGAAGACAGCCTGGAGTACAGATTTTCAATATGCAGCACAAGTAATATGTATGTGGTACGTGTCGTTTGAACAGTTTAAGAATTGAAGTGATACAGTTCCTACTGCTAATCTAATAAGGAAGGGAAATAATAATCATAATGCGCATTGTAAAGTTCGGCTTCAACCTCAGAGAAAACACGGTCTCTGGTATCCAGCCGTCACGGACACGCCCAGGTTACTGAAAATGTGAACATCTGAGCGCCGTGACGGGCATGGTTTCACTTCGTCGCACTTTCCTCTGAAAAATTTTAGATGTGCCGTCTTACCGCCAGGGGCCAGTATTGAGCATGATATACCGAGCCCGGTTTTGTGTTTTTTTTGTTGTTGTTGCTGTAGTTGAGATTCATGTAACTGTTATAATCACAGAAGAGACGACTCTTTTAGCACTTCTGGAAAAAACAGAAAGGGCATGACCGTCCGGCACTGGTCCCATAGCTGATGGTGGACCAGTATTCATCATAAAGGTAGCAGAGCATACATATATCAATGGCTCACGTTGTTTACTTGTCTTGCAGTTAGTTCAAACAGTGTATATCAGCAGCCAAAAAAGAGATGTTGGTCATTTGTTCGTAATGTTCTGAGTACTTAGATTATTGCCTACTGTACTTTTGCCACATTTCTTAGAATTTCATGAGGACAGAGAGAGTCTGGATGAATTTATTTTTTGGGTCATTTATTTTTCGGGCAGGTGCCCCTATAATGTGGCATCTACTGGCTCAAAAATAAAATTGTAAGTCTTTTGATAAACTGTGAATATTTCTCTGTGAGTCTTTCTCTGTGAGTCTTTCTCCGTGAGTTGTATCTCAGTAGTAATTCAGCTGAGGCCTATACTTCCTGGATCTTTCTTTGCCATTTGACAGTTTTCTTGTGTCTCACATCACATCAGTTTTCTTGTGTCTCTTTCTCGGATTGATGTTATGTTGGATTATTATTGTCACATAGCCCTGGTTTTCTTGCTGGTTCCTGGTGCTTGGCACATTTTCCTGCTCTGTTCAGGTTGAACCCATTGCGTTCCTTTGCCTCTGGAATGGCTTACGGTTGCAAAAAAATGAGTGGAAAGCAGAGTTTGAGGAATCGTGGGCTGGTTTTTAATGTTACAGCTGGAATGAACATCGTGCAGTGGCGGAAACGTTCAACAAATAGAGCTAAATGGGAGGAAGCCATTCCAGGTAGTGTCGAGTCTGCTGTGGAAACTTTGAGGGAAGTACATTTGTTTATTTAGCTGAAGCGACATACAAATGAGGAAATTGTGGGGTCAGACTGTGAGGGTACAGTATCAGCCAGCATGCAACGCTGATGGCCAAAAGATTAAAAACCCAGAACCTACTGGATGCGGGCACACTTTAGTTGTTATCATTACCGTTTGTGTGCTCGTCCTGTCCTGGAGCTGGATCTCACTAGCCACTCTGAACATTACTTCTAACATTTTTTTTTTCTGTTGGTAACTAGGATTTGCTTGTGCAAAAATGTCAGTCACCCTTAAACTGAAATGAATAGTAACTCTTGTGTTTACAGCAACATGTGATTATAAATTTGCCCAATAAGTGCATAAAATTCAGAATTTACTGTCCATAAAAATATATATCCTTTCACTGCCTGCTAAAAAACCGTGATGGACAGTGACACATTTCAGAGTGACCTTCACGCGAAGGTTTGTGTAATGATTTACACAGTTACTTGACCTTGGGTTTTTGAATAATGTGGTGGAGTACAATTTTTTATTTTTTTTATTGTTCTGGAGCTATTTTTAATTGTGCACAAAAAAAACAAAACAGAAAAGTGCATATATGGCATTTTAACAGTGACGAAGGCCAGTTTCTGGGTATTCTGAGCTTTGCCTCATTTCCGCCTGCTGTCAGTCCTTTGGGACCCGAAGCCCGTATGGATGTGATAGCTTGGTATCTCACACGCGTTGATAAGCAGCCACATTTTAGGGCCCTAGGGTGATTCAGCTTGATCAGAGTGACCTCAGGACCCTATACCAAGCTGACCACACCCTGACATCCTCTTTCCTGCTGAGAATTCTTTGCATTTCTGAAGAACAGTTGCTGGGGAGGGGGGGGGGTGGTTTCAAATGAATGAATTGCACTTCAGTCCAAAGGTTCCTGTCTCCAGATGCAGCTGCTGTCTGCTTGGCCGCCCCTGTGGAGACCAGCTCCGTGACGATGAAATCCTGCTGCCCACACCACTTAAACCACGATGACTCTTACAGATCGCACCTCTTGGATATCTTGCGTTAGATTTTCGTCACGATGCTAGATCTTCCTGGCTGCAGAACGTGCCAGAGTTACGGCAATCGACGCTTTCCGTCACGTCCGATGGAACCTTCTAGTAAACTTGCCTGAGAGATGCAGCGTTATACGCCGCTGGCTGGCTGTGATAATTGCTGACATAAATAAGTCAGGATTCCTTCTCTTATAAGCTGCTCCTGCTGCTTATCATACGCTGGTCACCTCAGGGGCATCGGAAGCATCCCAGATGCTCCTGGCTGCTGCTGAACTGTAGCCTTATCTGTTTGCACGCTGGGTAATTATTTAAAAAACTACTCTCCAAAATGGATCTCGTGAAAGAGGAATGCGGTCTCCATAGAAACCCCCTGTCACTTTATCAGTCCATCAAAGCGTCGACCTCTAAGGTCGCTTCCTTGCATAGCATCTCCCGATCTTGCGTTTGAACGATGGCGTGCGGGATTTGGCCTGCCTTTGCCTGACGCGTGTGGTATTGCCATGTCGATGACACGTTCTACGATGTTCTACGGGGAACCAGAATGTCTGGCTTGTGTTTAAACTCTTTTAATGCTGGTCCTCAGTCTGATCCTTGTGTTGTTCTGACACTTGTGAGATGAGAGCTTCTGGGAGTTACGGCTAACTCCAGGCTCTCCTGATTCTTCACACATTCCGGGCCTGACCCTGAGTGCCCGTGGCCAAACCGCCTCCTTGCTGGTATTCAGCCCTGCCTGAAGGGTGGTGTCCTGCTGGAGGAAATGCTGTGTAGCACAGTAAGTTAAGGACCCATCCCAGAAGGTCATGGGCTCCACAGCAAGGCCCCTAACCCCAAGTGCCCTAGGGGAGCTGCATGTTGGCTGATCCTACACTCTGACTCCCAATATGTGTCTCTCAAGAAGAGCGAGTTACAAATAGGGCCTCTTTGCATAAAAAAATACGTTCTGATTTGTATAATGGCAGTAAAACGAGAAGGTGTTTGTATTCTGAAGGAATTCAAATAATTTACCTATCGTAGAACTTTCCTTATTTTTCAATTTTTTTTCACTTAAGTTTAATGAGAAACTGACTAGTGAGTGTAAGGAAGTAAATGATGCTGCTACTTATTAAATTTTTTTTAATCCCCATTTAGCTGCAGGATGGTGACCTCCTTGTGATTATACCTTGGCACCAGACCAGACCTACTGGCTGTTTTTGGAAACCGGTTCTTCTGCGGGAAAGCAAATCAAAGACAGCAGAAAACAGGAGAGTTGGCAGAACTAACGTATCTAGAAGTTTCTCCACCGAGCCCCGGAGCACCGCCCTCGGTCCGTGGCAGGGGTGGGGCGGCGTCCCTCGAGCAGCCGTACCACCGGAGCTGCAGCTATGGACGTTGCGGCGAGAACCCCTCACTCGTGCCTGGTGTCCCCGCGGCCTGCTCCACCATGCTGTACAATGCCCCTGCCGTCGTCTACATCGTGCTGGAGCTGCTGATCGCCGCGCTGTCCGTCCTGGGCAACGTGCTCGTCTGCTGGGCCGTCTGCCTCAACAGCAACCTGCAGACCATCACCAACTTCTTCGTGGTGTCGCTGGCGGCCGCCGACATCGCCGTGGGGGTGTTGGCCGTGCCCTTCGCCATCGCCATCAGCACCGGCTTCTGCGCCCACTTCTACGGCTGCCTCTTCATCGCTTGCTTCGTGCTCGTCCTCACGCAGAGCTCCATCTTCAGCCTGCTGGCCATCGCCATCGACCGCTACATCGCCATCAAGATCCCACTGCGGTGAGCCTCTTTTATGCTGACCCTCAGCCTAAGCCTAACCCTCTGCAGTGACCTCTTTCACTGAACTCGTCATTTACACGTCGCGTGGACTATGTCAGTAATTTGAAAGTTGCTGGATCAAATCCTGTGGTTGGTAGAGTGATTTCACTGTCGGGTCCCTGAGCGAGGTCCTTAAACCCCATTTGTTAAAGGCAGTGTCTGTCGCTTTGGGAAAAAAGTGTCTGTCACATGAATAAATGTGATGTGACCCTACAGTATCTGTCACATCCCTGTTGGAGGGAAATTGTGAGGTATTACAGAACTCCATAATAGGAATAGGAAAAAAATTTTTCCTTAAGATACTGTTATAATAGATTATTAATAACGATTTATGTTTATTTTTATACTAGACGTTCTGTGCCCTGCTCTGCCTGTGACAGACTCCAGGCTGTCCAGGTGACCCTGAGCTGGAGAAGCAGTTGGGAGAATGATGATAGACGGGATATAAACTTGAAAAAATGAAGATGCCCCCCCCCATAGGACTGTCAAGTGTGATTGGTGGGGGGCCTTTGATATTGGGCTGGCCCTGTGAATCAGGAGGGTTTATTGTTCTCACCTTCAGGGCTGGGAGTTGAAATCCAGCCCCGGATGTCACTGGACTGCTGGCTCTGCCTGACCTGCCCTTGTCCACGCGGGTTTCCTCCCATGGGAACAACGGTCAAGGATACCAGCCACTCCAGGTCGCCCTTAGTGTGTGTCTAGGGCCATTAGCATGCGTCAGGCGATGGATCTGTGCCCGTTCAGGGCGAATCTGCCTTGTGCAGTCTCCCTCTTGACGTCACTGTGACCGTGACTGGATACAGTATGTGGCCATTTGAAATGGCTGCGTTATTGGCTGGATTTCTGTCCTTGAATCTGTGACCTTATTTTACATTAAACAGCAGTCAAAGAGGCAACGGCTTGATGTAGGTGCTGTCATGGGGGACCAGCCAGGGCTGAAAGTGCCTTACAGCCTGCCTTGAGCCTGGCTTTAGCAGTATTGGGTTGACTTGCCTTTACGGTGTTCGGTTGGCTTGGCTTTATGGCGTCGAGTCGGCTTGGTTTTACAGTGTTGGGTTGGCTTGGATTTATGGTGTTGAATTGACTTGGTTTTATAGTGTTGGGTTGGTTTGGCTTTATGTTGTTGGGTTGGCTTGTCTTTATGTTGTTGGGTTGGCTTGTCTTTATGGTGTTGGGTTGGCTTGCCTTTATGGTGTTGGGTTGGCTTGCCTTTATGGTGTTGGGTTGGCTTGCCTTTATGTTGTTGGGTTGGCTTGTCTTTATGTTGTTGGGTTGGCTTGTCTTTATGGTGTTGGGTTGGCTTGCCTTTA
>JAODLC010000044.1:4241819-4266931 GCA_026781145.1 Hippopotamyrus pictus
TCTTTTGAACGGCTCTTTGAAAGGAACGGATCGCCAAGATCCGGATCCCCTCAAAGAGCCATAAATCCCATCACTACCTAACAGCAAATGTATATTATTCCATTATAAATCTAAAATTAGCTACATCAAAAGGGGTAGTTTGCAAACCCTATAGACTATTTACAAGGTAATAAAAGTGTTACATGCGTGTAAATGCGTGTTTATGTGTATGCAGACTTTTCTTGAAAACTTCACTCCTGCCATGGTTGACCAAAGTCAGCAACCCTGGTAATGATATTCTAATTACTTGACTTGACAGCGTGTCTGTTGTCTAATTATGCTGTTATTATTATTTTCCCAATTAAATGTAAATAATTAAACAAAAATCACATTTGGTTATTTTTCTACTGCAAATTTTTAAGGCTCCGTTGCTGAGTTAGCTGGCTAGCTAACAGCAGCTATCAGCCTACAGCCCCCTAGAGATGGCCCTGCATTTACACTCACATGGTGAAAATGTAATATCCCTGTCAGGACATAAAGCAATAAAGGAGAAAAGATTTACATACAAGACTTATTGTATTTTACATTTAGCATGGTGTTGCGTTCTTTTCGCCATTTCCAATGCGCACTATAAGGATGTGCTCATCGATACTAAAATATTGATTCTTTCGATCTGAATGTTTTCATTTTGAGAACTGATTGCAACTTTATAACCTGCTAGTTTAAATGTTGATGCTACCAGGTACCAATACATAAAGTACCACGCCCATAAAGCGGGGAAAGGGGAAGGTGTGCAGGCACGACGGAAATGGAACCATTATTGGTATGTTCTTTTCGGGGGGGATTAATTTTATATATATAAAATTATATATATAGACACACACACTGAAATGAAAGTAAACTTCTACTGGTTACTTAATTATTCCAAATAAGCCTATCAGTAGTTTCAAGGATGTTTTTCTTAGAATTAAGTAGCACTACTTCTATCTTTGAATGAAACTGACATTTGTGAAACTTAACAAAGTTTAGCTGAAGGTCAGCATACCCTGATCTATTATAAAGGCAGCAAATTAAGTTCCTCAAGTAACTAAATTAACTAAGTCTTAATTTAAAAGAGGTGTATGAAGTCCGGTAATTATTTCCCACAACGTTTTGCCCAGGTATTCTGGTGGACGACACTGGGAAATCCTTTTTGTTTGGTTGCTCTATTTGTCAGTGGGCTTATATAAATTATTGTTTTCATTCTACTGTATTCCCATTACAGCTCGACCTCAACTGGAACAAAATGTCAACTCTATTCCAGACTGTTACATTATCATAACAGGTAGCAGTTTGAGAGATAAGTTGTTATTATTTTTATTTATTTATTTATTTGCAGACTCATGGTCCATTACTCACAGAAAAACAGACAAAAAATAAAAACAAAGACACAATAAAAGACCCCTAATGTTTCAGGAGACAGTCAAACCAGTGTTTCCAAAGATAAGGTTTTATTTACTATTGTCGTTCACTAACTGGTTTAACCCATTTTCCACTGGCTACTTGATTGGTTCCCAGTGGTTCCCACTTGTTCTGGCAGTTGGAGTTGATGTTGATCCATATGATAGCAGCTGCAGATTTTTAAAACAATGTGGTGTTTAGAAGACATCCATTCAGACTCGCAGTCAGCCAAGCATGGAAATGAGCAGTATACAAAGTTCCTAAGTACTGGTACCAGGGGGGCTGATGACATCAGACCCACTGGAAATCAAATGAAGCCCTGACTGGCGACGGCTTTTATTGCACCATTAAGACCATCTATTCTGTCATTAAATTTGCCACTGTGATGGTAGAGCAGGGGGGAATTTTGGGGTGGGGATGGGATTGGTGTCGCTGCTTTTTTGCAATAACAGGCCCCCCCTTTACAGCGCAGACTGAAAGCCGATATCCGTTAACCTTTAACGGCTGCGTAATTTTTACAGCATTACGTGAGGTTTTGACACACATTCGCCGAATTGTTTGCATCCAGAGAAGCCAGTCGAGTGAAAGGCTTTTCCACCAGCCAGATGGGCTTTTGGGATCTCAGTCAGCTCCAGCAGGACCTCTAAAAGAGTCGGCTTGGTTTCCTGTGTACTCACATGTGTGAGCTCCCCATCAATGCTGCTGGGACCTCAGAGCGGCTGGACAGCTTCCAGTGCATTCCAGACGCCCTTGTGTGGTTCCAGGTCGGTGACACTGAAATGACCCAAAACGATCGATTCGGTTGCAACGCAGTTTCATCCCAGGCTGTCTCACTGGCCCTGCCAATGGCCATTCACTGCAGGACAATCGACGATGCAGCGGAAGGAAGGAGGCAGTGAGGGCAACAATCGCTGGGGATGAGAAGGGCCGCCAACGACGTCTGCTTGTGGTGTGACCTGCCGGTGTCAGAAATAGTTGCACAGGAAATAAGGGATTTACTAGGCTCAGGGGGGGCTTTTGAAACGTGATTTTCTGCACAATGCACTTGGGCAAGACGGCGTGCCTTTTGCCAGTTTGAGCTGAGTGGTTTGGCTTGATTTTGTTCCCTTACCATTACTCATAATCAAAGGTAGTGTGGGGTAAAGCATCCTTCTACTGTACTATTTTTAGTATCTCAATGGTTTATCTACCGGCATGTTGCTCTATAATAGTCTATTTTTTTTCTCAGATTTCTGTTTGTATCCTGCATACTTTTGGTGCAAGTTTTTGATTTGTTTACTTATTTGCACTACATGTATGTTCCCCTGTGTTCTGTGTACTTGCTGCTGTATGCAGAAGAATTTCCCTCTTTCACAGGTGCCGTTTTTTTAAGACAAACACACACACACACACACACACACACACGTGTGTGTATATATATATATATATATATATATATATATATATAGAGAGAGAGAGAGAGAGGGAAAGAGAGAGAGAGAGAGAGAGAGGTGAGGGCAGAGCTCGGGGCCTGAATACAGGGTCAATCATCCATCTTGGAATCTTTTTCCAGGGGATGTAAGGGCCTTGGTTAAAACCCTAGTGGGAGTGTGAATATTCTGCTGCCATGGGTTTCAAACCAGTGATCTTCCTGTCACAGGCACAGAGGTCTAAACCACTGAGCACCACACTGCCCATGAAGATCGGTTTAAGTCCTAAATGGAGCTTTGCAGTTGAATCTTTGACTGTGGTACTACCTGTACTAACTCATCAGGTACCAGCCGTATTCTGTATTAATATTCTCCCCTGTTACATGGGTGTCCCCACACAGTGCAAAGATTAGCTGTCATGGAATTGTCCATAGTGTGCAAATGCGTGCATGTGTGTCTGCTATCTTGTCCAGAGGTTTCCGTGCCTTGCATTGTGTGCCATCTGGAATAGTCCCCCCCCCATCCACGTCACCCCAGCAGAGGCTGCGTTCTACATGGATGGATGGATGGATGGATGGTGTCAGTTACTTTGGACAGAACTATGCATCTCTTACAGTGGAATTTATTTATTTATTTTAATGATACAACTTATAATATTTTATAGCAGGACAGATAAGAAATGGACACAAACAAACAGTGCGGATCTTAAATAGGAAATTGCTTTTATCCCCTTGAGTGAGATATTCCATTTTTTTCATCAAACGTCCCTCTTTTCAAGCGTAAAATTAACAGGCCCCCCAGGTGAAAGCCCTCTGCTGCACTAATAAGTAATGTTATATGAAAATGTGATGCTTTTCCGTCATCAGTCACACAACACTGTTTGCTTCTAGAACATTCCAGAGAAGATGATGGAGCTCAACCACAGCCCGCCATTTCGCTTTCATGCAAATGTCCAATTTATCCTCTTTATTTTTCGTTTTAAAAATGAGCTTCCGAACTGCTGAGAGCTTTTGCCATAGTAAAACAGGGGTGCAGGAATGTGAGGGGATCAACGTTTTGTTCTTTATGTTTAGACTACCCCTCAGCTGTTGTTGTCTGGTTATTTTTACCCCGTCGACCCCCCCGCACAGCTGCATGGGCCCTTGTCCCTTGTTATGAAGGGCCCATTATTCCATACTGGACCACATGACTGCCCCCTCCTGGCAGTAGCAGACAGGGTGGAGACCTCAAAGCAGGTAGTAACAGGAAAATAAGTAGTAAATACCAGGAGAGTAATGATCTCGCAGTAGGAGGTAACTGCGGGCTAGGCCGTAACTCCAGGGGAAAATAAGGATTACTGGATGTCATCATTATTATCACAGAGAGGGTAGTAACTACAGTGGCTGAGGAGAATGTGATAACTACGGAGTGGATAGTCATTGTTATTGAAATTTACTGGGAATTTAGCTGTGTGTAATTGCAGTTAAACTGTCAAACTGATTACCCAATTGTACAACGGAATAGGGTATGTAATAAATGTGCTATTTTTACGTTGCACTTTTGATTGTATTTTTTGGTCTTTTGTTCTTGTTTCAGCACATCATGTTTAAATTGTAAGATTATCAATCTTTGATATCTTTGATTTTCTTATTTATATTCTATTTTTCACTGACCAAGGAGACTGGCCACTTTTAACCAGCCCCGATTCCCCTCACCAGGATAGAAGACGGATGGATGGATGAATGGACGGATGGTTTTGAACTATGACAAAAGTGTATTTCTCAGCAAACGATGTTGTGCCACTTTGGGGAAAATGGAAAGAGATCACAGCACTACTTTAGTTTTAATTATTCACATAATGCTTTTATCTGGACGATTCAAATGGCCATTCTGATGAAACACATTAACTGCAGCCTGCACCGAGGGCATCCACGAGCATCGCCTGCTGCATTAGTTACCATCACGTCCGTCTTAAGTATATTTTACTGGGAGGAAAAATGATCTGTGGATTACAGAAACTCGTGAGTGAGGTACGGATATGGGAACAGCTTCATTTTAGGTAATCAATTTGTCGCTTTCACTTGCATTGTTTAATTTCTGGAAATTTATCTTAGTGAAAAATCATTGTAAACAAAGTTTTAAATGCGAATGAGGCTGCACAGGGAGAGCGCAGCGACACACACTCCTCCTGTATGGAGACTTACACAGCTATAGTTTCTAATTCAACCCTTGCTGTCAGCCAACATGGATGATAATGACCAGGAACCCGGAGATAGGATGTGCAAAGGCTGAGGTCATCGCGGGAACATGAGGATTCAATGAACGAATGCAGGAAGTTAGACAGACGACGTGCATAAGACAATGCATATTGGTTAGGAACATGTATATTTTTTTTAACCAAGATTATCTTTAGTGAGATTCTCATGCTATACCCTGGGAATTAGACTATCGTTAGGGAACAATCAGATTCTTTATTGAATGCATAAATTCCTTTCAACAGTGATACAGCCAGGAAGACCCATGTAATAGCTGACTACACTGATAAACTGTCTTCATAATTATATCTCAGCTTAAGTTTGGAATTTGTGATTTCATGTTTCTTATCTATGGATAAACATTTGTTTCAGCATATTGTCATATACAACATTTGTAATGCTCATGCCTCTATGGCCTTGTATTAAATTTGATATTGTGATTTTTTATGTTAGGCGTGTGAGTGTGAAAAATGATGGATGGATGGATTTTCCATGTATATCACTGTGCTTTGCTTATTATAATGTAGGCTATGTGCAAAACAGAAGGAAAATTGCAAAGAAAGCAACTTATTTTAGTGCTGAATACATGATTGTTCTGTTGAGTCACACCCCATTTTTCCAGTGAATAAATCCGCGAAGGGCCAGTCCACCACAGTGTAAATGTCACATGTGACTAATAGCCATTTCCTCCCTTTTTCAAAGACATTGTTGTTCATTTTGTTGTGTATCACGCTTATGCAGATTATGTTCTGCTAAACTCTTTTTTCACTGGACTTTACCTTGCTGGTTAAATGGGGACTTCATGTGGTTTAAGTCAGCTTGGGCAAACCAGTCTGTTACGTAACAATCAAAAACAGAAACACAGATAGGTTTGAGTGTTATGCCCACTGACAAATCTTCATGAGGGTAAATGACATCAGTGCAACAAAAACTGATTCTGATAAAACTGACTGATATGAGAGGTTAGAAGACAGATGGATGGAATGGATGGATGGAAGGAAATAGTGAAACTCTTTTCGGTCAGATTGATTGTCCATTCGGTCAGATGATGATTGGCACGCCAGAGCACGCATCTCAAAGGTCCGGCACAGAAAACACAAAACATCAAACTGTGTACCGTCTCAGAATTTAAGCTTTGTATTTATACAATTCTCTGGTGAGGTGTCACAGAGATTAGCAGCCTGCAAAGAAAACATTTTGTTCCCAGTGGTTTTCAGGAAGCTTTTCTAATGAAAAATACACCTTCCATTTCACACGTCTCGCAGATGATTCATATTTTATAAGGAAATATAGTCCCGCTGGTGGCTTCAAAGAATAGATTAAAGAGTAAGTAGGTTTGAATTGTCATGTAGGGAGCAGAATTCCTATAACATATTTATCTAGATAGTAGTTCCACACCATATATTTCCTTCTTTTTTTTTATCTTTTTCACTGTACGTTTTTATCTGACCACTTCAGGACAATGGCAGCATTAGAGGGTACTACATAGGCATACGTACCCACAAATCACAGCTCATGCGGTAGTGAGCTGTATAACTCCAGGCGTTTACAGCCTAGGAGTACAGTGCTTTTCAGTCATTTACAGTCAGGTATATGAAAATTATGAAATTCTTGCATGGCAAATATATGAAAGTAGTATATAATGGGTAGGTGGAGTGTCTGGAAAATAATTAGGTTCTGGAAGCAGGGAAATTTCTTATTTAACCATTTAATAAACCAACCACATTACTTTAACATAGAATACAACAAAAATCCTTCTTTTCTATTTCAGTCTATATTCTCTAAATACAAATAGCTCAGCTAATACATCGTAATCAATCCCAATCGGCAGATTCTGAACAATATGAAGAGTTAAATAAGTAGGTAACATTACTTTAGAAGAAATTGTTTAAGTTATCTCACAAGCACTGGACAATAGGTACAGCAGCCAGTGATAAATAACAATGGACAACAAGCGATTTAAAATAACATGCCTTAGCATATACATATGCAAGACACCCGATGGAGGTGGAACGTGGAAATTAAGTGTCAGAGTGACAATTGATGCAGCGTTCGCTATGCAATTAGCTTTTGTTGAGGGGTCTATTTAAAACCGCCGGCACAGCAGCGCGCACACACCGCTCGCATACGAGCGGACGGCGCTCTGCTGCTGGCACGTCGAGGACAACGTGCTGCAGGAAATCGATGCTAAGGAATGAGCACGTGGGGAAACGCATTAGTCACGGCAGAGTGAATTCTGTCAATATGACTGCTCCCCCTAGAGGTCGCAGCATTGCACGACCTCCCCCTAGACAGAGCCTAATGCACAGAGGCTCAGAGCCATTGTCCGTTCTGCTGTGTATGACAGGTATTCATTTGCGAGATGAAACACATAAGTGACTAATAAATAAAAAAAACCAGTGGCGTCACAGGGGACACAAAGGGGTGTTTTACTAATGATACTTTACTGGAAATCTGTCTTTATAACTTTTTAAAACCTCAAGAAGAGCTTTGCTGTTATATCCGCAGGACAAGTACTAAATTTAATCTGGCACGTCACTTAAGCATGCACGTAAAGTGTGCGCTCATGACCTGTGAAGGTTACTCTGGATGAGGCCGTCGCCCATACTTAGGGGAGTGAAAGCTAATGTGGATTTTATTGACACGGGGACCAAAGGGGAATTCAGACCGGAGCATGAGAGAAGCCTGGACCGGGTGGAGCAGCACTCTGGCCAGGGAGCTGCGAACAGCAGCTTCCCACAAAAGGAAGCCGTATTTTTGGTCCTTTCCCCTTCCTACGGGTGCGAGCGCACAGCACATTCGCGGCACAGCAAGACAAATTTACCTTAGCAAATACAGCCTGCTTTCCACTCCATTAGAGGAAAACATTTGTGATGAGAGTACAAAATAATTAGGGAGTTTCAGATGTAAGTTACTGTCAGACCACAAAGAATGACGCAATCTATAGTAAATTTCCTAAGGATGAATTTAGACCTCTGTAGACAGGCTTTCCAGTCAAACTAGACTTGTGTAATCATGATGTTACTGAAAGGACTCAGTAAACATAGTCCTAGATAAGCAAAAGGGTTCTTTATTGAGTCCCTCCCTGGTTTCAGACCACACATGTACCATATCCCACAATGCACCTGTGCAGTCTCCAGGTCCCAGCCGGAAGCATAACTCACTCTGGACAGTCCTAGTGGACTGCTTCCGATCATGAGCATTATATTAACCAGGTGTTGGGAGGGTGCCCTGCTCTGAGTGCTGTTCTACAGTAAATCCAAAATAAAGCACCATCATTCTGTCTTAATCTGCTATGATTCAGTATGCAGCATCGTACTGTTTTTCATGTTACTTGAAACTAGTTTATGTTCTGCATTAAAATGAAGGGGGCTGTGAGATGGAGAATTAAACAGCAGCCACAGGAGGCCATACTACAGATAGGCTATGTAATGCAAATTGAAAGCTCAAGATTGTTTGGCTGCAGGGCAAGCTTATATTGCTTTAGGGCGATACTTATCTGGCTCTCGATCTTATTGGTGCTGAACGGTCATGGATCTTTGCCGCCGAGAAAATACAATTTACATCTGAATATTTACTAACAGCACCGAATGTGATTATGTAATGTTGTCCAGTTGCTGGAGTTGTGATATGATGGCTAAGCTTTCAGTTAATTTTTGTTGAACTCCACTTTGACACTGGGGGGAGGGCTGCATCCATAAGACGAATAACCATCTTTAATTCAACGTACTTTGTTGAAACTATTGTTTTGTCTAGTCTCATTCAACAGCCTTTTGGCATGAGCACCTGTGTGTGTGGGGAACACGAATGGCTGAAAATGATCACCCTCCTGTTCCATCCGCTCACATGCGGAAATTACTTCTTTGCCGCCGTTCCCCGTTCCCCAGTTAATGCATAAATGGTGGAAACGTGAGTCCAGGCAAGCTTGGGTTTAAATGGCAATAGGAAGGCTTAACAGAGCAATAATACAGTTAGGGCCATGGCCTGTTGTCGTGGAGACCTGGCTGGGAAGGATCCCTTCTGGCCGCCTGGGGACAGCTCCCCGCACCTCGCAGGATAATCAACTCAAGGCGGCAGAAATCTGCCTCATATGAATCATTACCGGGGATCCTGTCTCCACAGAAGCTTCCCTTCGACAAAGGACAGAGACTGAATATGACTTTGTTTCAAGAAAAAAAAAAACAGGCAAAAATGCAATGGGTAAGGGGGGGTCACCTTCTTCTGCTGGATCATGTCAATATACTCATAAAGTACCACAATAATGATTTAGCAAAAACTCATGTAAAATAATATTTGTGGTTAGTCATTAAGGAAAAGTCTATATATTCTTGGGGTACTTATTTTGATTGATGACATTATGTTAAATGAAAATTCGGTAACACTTTACTATTACATTTGTATTAATTAACCACACACTAAGTCTTAGTTACATACTGATCTCATGTTAATTCATCATTAATGAGTCGTGACATGTTTTGTCAAGCACTTGTTAATTCTGTAAACCTTTCTGAACTACTGAAATAACAGGTCACGAATAACACAAATTAAACACTGATCTCGTGTTTGTTCATCATTAATGAATCATGATGCATTTTTCATCCTAAGCATTTACTTTATTTGTTACTATATCTGTTAATTATGTAAACATTTCTGAACGACTTAAGGAACTAGGGGAGTCCGGGATGACTGTAACATGGCATAATGGTAAGAAAATCTGTTTCTCCAATCAGAAATGAGGTACAAATCACATAACTAACTCTGCACATGCTCAGTTTAGTTTTTATTTCACATGTGAAGAAGGAGCACTCTGTAACAAACACACTCAGATTTCTAAGGAAAAAAGAAATTTGAGGTAAGAAAGTAATTTTTTAACAATTTATTTTTGCGATAGCTCTGCAAGCTTTTATTCAGACTTAAATCATTTTTATTATGTGCCTGTGTAGATATCCTTTATGCAAGTTGTGATTGCTAAAGCTGTTGCTCTTAACTGGAAGGTAAACTTGTTCATGGCCACCGCAGTCTGGGATAGCTGTAACGGTGATTCTCCAACTGTTCCCAGGCCACCTCTCAAGCCCAGGAGCCATCTGCAATGTGTGTGTGGAACATTTCAAAGTCAAAGGAAATTTGGGTGAAATGCAAAGACCAGGGGTGGGGAACCTGTTCTATGGAGGGCCGCTGTGGGTGCGGGTTTTTGGGATGGCCTCTCAATCAGCCAATAACAGTGGGTCCCCAGGACTGGAGATGAGAACCACTGTTTTATTATTGGCTGGCTGAGAGGTCATCCCAAAAACCCGCATCGACACCGGCCCTCCATGGATCAGGTTCCCCACCCCTGGCGTAGACTGTCCAAGGTGGGGCTATGAAGCCTGTACATCAGGAGGAGTTCAGTACACCTGCCACCACTGTGATTCTGATGGTGACTAACATCACACACACACACAAGTTTGTGATTATATCTTAGTGAGGACTCTCCATTCATTTCTATGGGGAAGACTCTAATCCCAACATGACAACCTTAAACCCTACCCAGCCCTAACCTTAACCATAACTGACCAAACGAAATAGAAGGGCTGAATAATGGTCCCAACAACATAAAAATAACAGGTTCTTGTTACATTGCGGGGGACGTTTGGTCCCCACCATATAATATAAACCTAATCCACACACACTCACAGACATGCACACTATTATTCAGTTATTAAAACTGGTGCACAGTTGCACATTTTGTGTGGTTTCATTATGATCTTTAATATTAGTTGTGATTAACATACATTGTACACATATGCATACATACCCACAAATTTTGCTGAAAAAAAAAAAAACTTTGAATAACTTTAAATTTTGTGACATCATTTAATTATGATACATTTAACCCAGGCCTGTGTTACCACCATCCCTGACTATGGGGTAAATTGTAACATTTAACTTGATGTGTTTGAATCTAAGTCATTCATTGTCTGATACAGATATATACGGAGATAAAACCTCTGCTGTTTAATAGAAAACACATGAAGGTAGTTTGTGTCAAATTTTGAATGAGAGATAAAAGAGCTCCGAGATACAGTCAATACTGTCAAAAAAACGTTCCAACCATCTCCGATCTGCCCTGCCGAAGGAACTACTGAAAGAACAAGTCAAATACTGATCTCATGTTTGTTTGTCATTAATGAATCATGACGTATGTTTTACCTCAAGTAGCGACTGTATTTGTTCAGGATTCGTACTTCAATAGTAACAGAGTTTTTACTAAGTATTTGAGCCCTGTCGAATAAAGTGTTAAATTCTTATCTGCAACATTTATGGTGAATAAGAATTTCCCAGTCTTTTGTTAGCAATGACATAAATGATCTATCAGTACAGTGCCCAAAATTGTGCTTCCTTTTATAGTGCCACTTGGTTGGGTAATTAAAGCACCAATATGTGGGTTTTGGGGGAAACTGATTGAGCTAAGCTGCTTGATAAATGCATGGAGTGTGTGGAAATGAACTTCCAACAAAACAACTGCCAGAAAAAGTTGCTTTTTCAGCTGTAGGACCTGCGTGAGATTTCAGCAATGAAATCACTACCCTGGGTATCTATAATTATGGATGTAATTCTTATTATATTTTTGAATCACAGCAAATTTCTTCAGAAAAACAAGTATCACAGTTTGTGTATGTGTTCGTTTTTTTTTTAATAAGTTTTATTACACTGTTTTGCGATGTCGGCCCTACTTGTAAATCTGGGCACAATAGGCCTACAATGTTTAGTCAATATGAGAAAGCGCCACAAAACAGGCTGTTTTGAAAGCTGTATGGTAGGAAAATCCTGTAATGGATATGCAGCAATTAAAAGCTTCTTGCAGCTGACTCAAAGTGGCAATAAAAGCGAAAGGACCCGTCTGTCTCTATGCTGACTCCATGGAGACGTACAAAAAGCCCGAAAGCAGGTTTCAAGAGCGCAGGGATTAGAGAGGAGACATTTCCTATCGTCTCCAGCATGATTGCAACGACGTTTAAGCACAATCACTGCGCATAAATACTTATTAATATAGTATAACAACGCACGATTGTGCAGGAATAGTTGTATGCGATAAGCAAGCTATATTTATTTGTTGTACATGTAAAAATCAAAATTAAACTTTAAAGGATGGACGCCCGTGGGCATGTTTGTAACGCACACCGTATAAGCACCCCTGGTGCTGCCTTGTGATCGGGGCCTGGAGGCGTTTTCCTGCTGTCATTTACACTCCAGGTCAATAATAAAGGCTTTATCACCAAGTATAACTGTCGTCAACAAACAGTGATTCAAAGCTCCCCGCCGATGGGATCTGTGCCAAGCAGCTCACTGCTTTTTTAACTGGGAAAAGTGGAGAAAGTGCCCGCAGTAGCTGGGCTGGAGTAAACCCTCCACACAGGAAATGTTTGTCACAGTGCAATTTGGAGGTAAGTATACACAGTAAGTACTTAGTAAATAACTTATTTAGGTACGACGTCTTCATTCCAGCCACGATTCGTCACCGGCAGTGTAAGTTGAATTATTATATTACGTGACAGATGCAAATCACAAGCAAATTAGCTTATTGACAGAAAAAACAGAAATCAGTGGAATGAACGATTCTAAAAAGTGTTTTTCATTATGCCGTTTGGACGACTTCTATGCATATAAAGGACTTGCACGAACTCCGCTAACTTTTTTCCACAGAAAATCAGCAGGAGATTTTCAATCCGGACTGCAGGATCATTAATTTCATTCACTGTTTAAAAGAGCGTTGCAATGTGGACCCCGAAGGTAAGAATAAAAGTACACCCCAATTCAACTGATAGATCTTGATCTGATATCACTCTTATTACTATTATAAGTCGTATCGGTAGCCTAAATAAGTAGCAACAATTTTAGAGACGATGCTGATCTTTTTGGGGATTGTTATTGTTAATATAGTTATTATTGATTCGTTATGCTGGAGATCGCAATCACAGTGTCGGTCGGGACGAAGGACTCGAGGGAAGGTGTGGTTGCAAAACAAGAAGAGATTTATTGAACTCAAAGGACAAAGACTGTAAATAAACGGGATGGCGGGGATCAAAACGGGAGGACCACAAATTAGGAAGGGCACAGGTAATTGGAAGGTATGACGTCAATGACTGTACTGACGAACACACTTATACATACGACTAACGAGAGAGTTGACGAGAGGCAGCTGGGACGAGAGGGCACGCCGAGAAGGATACGACTGCCGCTGGCCTTCTCAGGCCCGGCCCCTTCCGGTTGGGTTGATGCATGCGCTGAGAACAAAGAAACGTTTTTCATCCTTTTTCAGTGTAGTTTATCTGTTTATCTTACGTGTTTGTAAGAAAATGTCCTATTCATATAGTTGTGCACGATCTATGTGTCATCGTCAATCTATTATACATCTAACGTTTAATATATTTTATTTTTTTCAGTTCAAAGTATTACAGTTTATGCATAAAAATTCACACAACATAAACACAAATAGTTTTTTTTATTGACATTAGCAGTTGCCTACGATTACTTGTCAAAAGACGTACCTAGATATTTACGTATATACATTTTTAAAACCTGAAGCATTCTGGATATTCTTCATGGTATAATGTGTTGTAGACATCCATCACATTATCTATTGCGTTATTCATTCTGGATACATGAAACACATTAACATCAAGACTGAAATAATTCCGAAGCAAAATCGTTAGGCCTACATGATTTTTAAATTTTATTCTCTTTTGCACATGCGGGGTCCTCGAGTGGCGAGGCTTGAGCAGGGCGGCTGCAGCCGTGTATTATTGGGGGTGGGGGTTTTATCAGTTTGTCAAATAAGGTAAAACAAAGCGCTTGCATTAAATGATAAATACCGATTAAACCCGGTAAGGATTATAAGTTATTTGCGGTAGTGGATAAGCATGCCCTACGAGACGGTGTGAATACCGGCTTTAGAGCGTGTGGACCTGCTGGACACGGCCGGCGAGCTGGTCTCCCTGAGCGGCCGTGAGCGCTCCGCGGAGCCGGCCAGCAGCCTACTGAAGGACCGGCACAGCTACGTCCTCGTCCGGCTCACCCGTGAGTTTCCAGTCGGTAGCCGATCTCCACTTACATGCATAACCTTAGTTGCCTCAAGTAATTTCCAGTTTTGTGTGTTATTCTCGGTTAGGCCTATTTGAAACATAATTGAAAAACAGCATGGATTTTTTTAAATATTTCAAAATAAATTAGAATAATTAAATTATAGTATGCTTCTATGGTAGTTTGTAGCAGTAGAATTGAAAACTGAACAAATTTATTAAAACGCTTTCTTGCCTTTTGTCATACTCCGTTTTTAATGGTTAATTACACTAATTCATAAGTATTGTTTGTTGCTGGCCTGTGTGCACCTGTGTGCTTTTTTCCCCTTAATAACTAAATTAAACAATAACATTTCACTGTGTTTAGCCATGGAAGGTCCAGAGGGGAACAGAAGCGAGCCCCTCCTATGTGATGTGGGGAAGAGCCACCCTGCATTGGCAGGTAAATCGCCCAACAATCGAGGTGCAGACACAGTAACCGGCCACACACGAGCCGTTCTGCCTCGCAATTTTTTCTCAGTGGGAGATTGCCTTAATTTGGCGTCTCGGTGACAAGCTGGCCTTTTAAGCAGGCGTGACAATAGCAGCTGCAGAGGAGGGATTTGCTGTGTTCAGTGGATGCCTCCTGGTCATCTGAGGTGAGCCCCTGGATTTTAACTCCGTCTAAACTTTAAAGAATCATCCTTAGGGATGGGACTGAGTCAGCCCCTCCAGGCACAAAAGGGGAAAGGTCACGTAATGGATGACAAGATTAGCATGATTTTGGGTCTGTACGCCACCCACCTGCCCCACTAGTGAAACCAAATCAGACACGTAGCCATGAGTCTGCACCTTCTTCGAAATTTGCTGCAGCCTCGTGTAAATGCATACGTGTAAATGCGTGTGCATCTGTGTGCAGAGTTGTCTTGAATTGGAAATCACACTCCAGTCAGCTGCAAAGACATGCAGATATGCTAACTGGTGTCTCTAAATTGCCCGTAGATGCAAATATGTTGCATGGGATAATGGGATAAGCTCCAGATCACCCCCACTCATGACCCTAACCAGCATCTTTCTTTAGAACATAGATGGAGTAGTTCATGACTACACAGTTTGATTTAAATACTGAGTCTTGGGATTTATAATATTTAATGTTTGACAAATAACTAAAGCGCCTTTGAAAGTTAAATGACTGAAATTTTTATTTGATGCACAGCCTGGATGATTAAATATGTCCCCAGAGGAACAGGATAGAAGATATTAATCAGAGACAATGAAGTAATAGAAAATATTGAAAAGTGCCATGATTCAATATGCTGCGTACCTCTATGACGAAATAGTTTGTGGACTATCTGGACTGATCCGAATCCCTGCTTTAATTGATGCTAAAATGTAATATGACATTCACCTAAGCCATAATAATAAAAGGCTTGATTAAATAACACACAGTCATACATCATGTCTTAATTGAACACATTTTTTAATGTTCACATTCCAAGCTGGTAAAAGTTCACTTTATGGACAAAAGTATTGGGACACCTGGCTATTATACCTACAGAAACTTTTATGACATCCCATTCTAAATCCATAGGTGTCAATATGGAGTTGGTTCCCCATTTGCAGCTATAACAACTGCTACTCTTCTGGGGAGGCTTTCCACAAGATTATGGAGTGTATCTTTGGGAATTTGAGCCCATTCAACCAGAAGGGCATTTCTGAGATCAGGCACTGATGTTGGACATGAATGCCAGGCTTACAATCTCCATTCTAGCTTAGGGAACCGTTCCACATCACTGCTGTAATTGGGATGCTTTACACCAATGGTTTGCTTCCCATCAAAGGCTTCCAGTGGACACTCCATACTTACTGCTTAAACCAATTCATTGTCGATTTATTGCGTTGGGTTTGGGGGTCAGAGCATCGTGGCGGCGCCATGGTTAGCACAGTCACCTCACACCTCTAGACACCGGGGTTCGAGTCTCTGACTCGGCTCCATGTATGTGGTGTTTGAATGTTTTTTCCATGTTGCTGTTGGGTTTTCCGGTCGCCTCCATCCCGCACAGTCAAAAAACATGCTAAGGTAAATTTTGTAGGTTGGTGTGCCCTGTAATGGGTTGATGCTCTATTCTGGGTCATTCTCAGGCTTGTGTCTGTTGCTTCTGGGATAAGCTTTGGACGCCATGATCCTGTGAAGGACAAGTGGGCATGGAAAATGAATGTGCTTGGTAATCAGTGTCATGCTGCTTGACTTATCGTCTAATAATCTTGAGCTCACATACAGACACCTTGATGTCCGTCCCAGTGAGTCCAGGGCTTCCCAGGAAACATGGCAGTGGACACCCTGGACAGTATCAGTTGAATCTTGTTTATGTGACACATAGTAGTGGTGGGAAGGTGGGGGTGAGCTGAGATTAATGGGCTGGATATGGGATGAAAATGTTGGAAATGCGATTATGAGTGCTGATGTGACTTTGAAAGGGATCTTTAATCTGATCGTCTTTAGTAAATATCCTGCTGTAACAGTAAGTTGAACTGTATGCTTGTATCCTGTCGCAGCTTCTTAAGACTGATAGCACTGGCGGTAGGAATAAATAACATTTATGTGGAAGAAGGGCCTGTCCCCATGTGACACTGCAGACCTTCGGAAATGTGAGGGCCGAACACGCGGCTGATACCGCACAGCCCTGCTGGAAGCTGTCCTTCTCAAGGCAAATGCCGTGAGAAGGCAGAGAGAGTCCCCTCCCCTTCCTCAAAGGCTGATTTTAGAGGATACGCTGTAATTACAAACACCGGAGACGCCACGTGAACTGGCTTAACGTTCAAGTGATTTTATAAATAATGCAAAATAACTGGCAGGTGAGGAAAAAGGTGCAGCGCGGTCATGCCGCTGTCAGACGCTGCCTTGGATAGCTTGGTGTTTTCGTGACGGTGATCCTGCAGTTTGTTGTTCTTTGTTCCGCTATGTAAATGGTGACAGAAAACGCAAATGTGCCGTGTGTGTTTCAGAATTTTCAGGAAAACCAACAGGCAGCTTCTCAGCTGTGATTGCTTTTAAAAACAGGCATCGTTACAGATTGCGTGCATTTATGTTTTTGTTTTTTTTACCCCATAGGTATGGTTTCTGAATTCACTAAATTAACGATGCTTTATTGGTCCCCATGGAAAAATTCAGTTGTTGTCTACCCCATCTTGCTCTCCATGAGAACAGGCTTGGCGGCGAAGGGCAGTCGCCCAGAGAGCAGTTGCTGAACCAGCGCCTTTCCGATCAGGGGTACAGAGGCTTAGCCCACTGAGCCAGGGATTAAGTATCTGCTCTTCCACAGTAACGTGTAACACATTGTGAGCTAATGGAAGAACATGTCCATCATTTGGCAGAGCTGCTGAAGAGGCTGGCGAACCCACACAAGGAGCGGGACAAGCGGGGCTTGGGGTCCAGGAAGTCCAGGCAGCTGAGGGACACGCCCACAAATCACATGACCAAGTCCAAGAGTCCCAGGGTGGCTGGTGGCACCCAATCCAAGAGCTGACTGGGAGATGGAGAAGAGGGCAGCGATGAAGAATACCCCCCCCAAGACATGGGTGCAATTACTCTTTAAAAGCTGAACAAATGACACGTCCTAAAACGCGATCATAATCTTCCTGATCGACTTTGATGCTGTTGCTGTCCTCTTTAACAAAATAGTCACCCTGACCTGTGCCAGTGAAATATGCAACTGTATTGTTGTCAGATGTGCTGCAAAACAAAGTAAAATAGTCAATTACTAGTGGATTTATAGTCTGTTTTCACAGTGTATAGCTGATAGTGAGTGATCTGTCCCCCATAACCACAGCTGTTAAAATGAATTGTGCTCTATGCGGTCATTCACTCTCCATGTTGATAACAGGGGGTGGATTGAGCTATAGCTATAGGCCTCCCAGAGTCCTGCTGGCACAGTGAGAATCCCCCCCCCCCCCCCACCACCCCAGCCATGCAAATGAGTGGCAGGTTACTCCTGTAGACCCCAGCTCACAGGGCAAATAATAACCCATCCGGCAAGTTAATGACTAAACCCAGAGACAGGAGCTGCTTAGCTGGACTTCAAACCATTTGAGGTCTTAATGACATGCTGGTGATGTGAAAAACGTTGGACCATCTCTCCTGGGCTGTATTATGTTTCCTAGAGTTACACAGATGGCAAACTGCATGGGATTTGCTGATTCGATAGAAAATTGTTTTGTCTCGCCCTCCTGTCAAAAAGCTTCATGCACATTATCAGTAGATGATAAGGAAATTGATTAATGACAATATCGTTTAAGGAAACAAACAAGTTATATGGATGTCATACAGTGGTGGACTCAGAGTGGGCCAGCAGAAAATCACGTGGGCCAGTCCCATGATAACACTACAAACCCAACTACATATCTTTTTCTTAATCAGTTTTTACTAAGACCAAATGAAAAAGAGAAATAAAAATCTATTTGTCTCTCAGCAGCACATTTCCTCTGATTGAGCTAAACAGACACACACTATATGGACAAAAGTAATTTAAACAAAATGAGACAGCCATGTCCTATTAAGTGTGCATTATCCCCCAGGTTCCCCTGATCCATGCACACTTCATAGGACATTTCTGTCCCATTTGGTTTCAGAGCTATTAACCCTTTAGTGCATTACCCTTATGCCATGTATTTTGCATATAATGTATTAATTAATAACTGTTAGAAAGTTATTCTGAAAATCCAATGGGGTGTGCATTGTTCCCTGTTGTCCACTGATCAAAGCACACTTCACTAGAAGTGCCTGTCTTGTCTAGTTTTAAAGTTATTAACCCATTCATGTATTATTAATCCCATTGCACATTATACGGATACATTCAAAAATTAAAATTCGTACGTAAAAAAATCTGGGAAACAAAGGGGTGTGCAACAGTCGCCATGAGCCCAAAATGGTAAACCACCATGTCATTACAGCTGACAGGACCTACCGCGGTCCCATACCGTCCCATTTATTTCATCAACTCGACAGCCTATACAACGTTCAGAACGATCAAAAAATAAATAACAATAATCATTGAGGCGGAAATGTTAAACTTAACCTGCGACTGAAATTTATACTATCGAATTTAAAGTCTGCAGGCATGTGGAGTTTTTTTTCCTAAGACTATCTTCGTACGTGTCTAAGAACATTCGAGGTTAGCCTATTTCATAATACGTACCGACATAAAAATAAATAAGTTGATTGAAAAACTAAGACATTTGTTAGGTCATAATGTTATTTTTTGTTTCTTCTCCCTGTAAAAACACGCACACAGTTAAGCAATCCAGCATTAAGGTACTTCTCAAGCTATTACGTGCTACCAACTTTGGCCAGCTGACTGGTGTAAGATTTTCAATTCGAAACAAGTTTGCACACTAATTTAAATGTATGTTGCAGTTTTATTAACTTGTAAATAGTCTGTAAGCTTTGCAAACTACCCCAGCGCTTTCGATGCAGCTAATTTTAGTTTTACAATTGAATAAAATACATTTGTCGTAGGATTCCTTGCGTGAGTGTCACGCCAGATGCGTGAGAGTTGGCGACCCTGCTATTAGGCATATATGATACACAATATCGCTGCATAACCTAAAGCAAATAGGGGTTTATCACAGCGTTTATCATGTCTCGTTATCAGGTTCTGGTCCGGATCGGTCCCTGCACAGCGGATCCAGAGTGACGGTGTCTTTATGCCACAAAACCCCCATTGCAGGCTAAATGACACCTTTGCACCGCATAGACTCGGCGACCCGCGATGTGGGTCCAGGTTACATTCAGTGCAAACACCAATGTTCAACAACTTAACCCCGGAAGTCGGGGAATCTCGTACAATAAAACAGGAAATATTGTTTATTAATGCTGAAAGACGTGACATCCACGTGTTGAATCGTAATGGCATTATGTCTAATGACCTATATTATTATGTCATTTCCTTTCATCAAAAATACAATGAACTGATTTAGGCCTATTTGCATAAGCCCTGGAAGAAGTATGAAGAGTTTGTTAACCAATAGCTAAAAGAGGGGATGAGGTTGGACCTGTGGCGGAGAAAGGTCATAGTCAAAATTTGTCTTGTGGGAGCTGGGGCATAATTTGCGTTTTTTGTCCGTTAGAAAATCATCGTCTTTTTCCTTGACATTTTAAAATGGCTGCATCGCAGTTTGAATCATTGGAGGAGACACTGGAAAAGTATCTTCCCTTGGATCAACTAAAAGAGGTTAGACGTATCTTATTCGGGGAAGGAACGAAGTAAGTACGATACATAAAGTACTGAGTGCGTCTTCGGAAACTTAACTACAAACCCTAGAGTACATTTACATAAGGTGAGTATTGTGAAAATGGGACACCTGCCAAATTGGACAGTTAATCTTTACAGTTAATATATTTGGTTAGTAATACTTTATTTTCTCTTCTATATAATATACAAGGCCGGGGCATTAATGTATTTATAATGGCATCAAGTTGGGATTCAAAACACAGAAATGATTTTCCCAGAAAGAAATTTTCGGAAAGTGTCCCATTTTAACAATGCCCACCCCACTTATTTGCATGAAAAAGTACGTACAATAGCCATTTATATGACCAGGGCTTCTCTTTTGTAGGTTTTGTATATTGGTTATTCATGGCATAGAAATTTGTCGATGCAGATGAAGTCCTCTAGCATGTGCTGAACCGCTATATCCACGTCTAGTGAATAAAGGGGTAAAATGCATTTTAGCATGTAAGTTACGGTGATACTGTAGTGCATTTTAGAAATACATCGTTTGTGCACGCGATCAGTAAGGGAAGATAAGTTGTGGTTTTGATTAAGCAGTAACTGGCCAGTATATAAAGCAGAGATGGGGAACCTGTTCCATGGAGAGCCGGTGCGGGTTTTTGGGATGGCCTCTCAATCAGCCAATAACAGTGGGTCCCCAGGACTGCAGTTGAGAACCACTGTTTTATTATTGGCCAATTGAGAGGTCATCCCAAAAACCCACACCGGCCCTCCATGGATCAGGTTCCCCACCCCTGATATAACAGATCAGACATAATGACTTCCTGATACCAGATGAATACCTTTTATGTAAAAATACATAAAGGACACATGACTTCTGTAAGTATGAAGGCCTTACTGTAGGTCTATAACGTTACTAGCAGCCATTGCTACTATTCCCTGCCATACAGAATGCTTTCATTGCCCCCGCCATTAGCTTTAGTCAGCATTGTGGGCTGTTACAGAAGGTCCTGCCCCCTCCACAGGATGCTGGAGCTGCCTCAGTGTGCGCAGGAAGCGGCCAGGCAGCGGGACTTCCAGCTGCTGGGCTGCCAGTTTGGAGCTGCGCGTGAGCAGCTGCGTCCGCCACACACCATACGCGTAGGCCTCGTGCAGAATGCCGTGGTCCTGCCCACCAGTGCCCCCATCATGGATCAGGTGAGGCGTCCATCTAGGTGCGGGCTGCAGAGGGCTACCGAGGGCTTCCAGGGCTGCAGAGGTCTGCAAAGGGCTGCTGAGGGTTGCAGAGAGCTGCTAGGGCTGCTGAGGGCTGCAGAGGGCTACCGAGGGCTGCAGAGGGCTGCCAGGGCTGCAGAGGGCCGAGGGCTGCAGAGGGCTACAGAGGGCTGCAGAGGGCTGCCAGGGCTGCAGAGGTCTGCAAAGGGCTGCAGAGGACCATGCTGTCAGCTATATGACAGGAATACTATTAAAATGTGTTCTGTTCTTATATCCATACAGTACTGTGCAAAAATCTTAGGCAGTCAAAAGAAATGTTTAAAGCAATTTATCTGGGTGGTAAGTACACTTTTAGTCAGAACAGAAAACACAATTTAGCATGAGAATATATGCAAATTAAGAGTAACACAATTAATTAAAATCTAGTCAAAATTTCTTCTGTTCTTGAAAAAGTTGGATGTTATGATGGATTGCTAGATGGACGCTGCTTCCCAAATCTCTCCCGAGGGTCACCTCATCTATACCATGTATTTATTACATTTCATTGCCAACTCACTTAATTAAAAAAACTCAGTCAGAGGTATTGATTATCTGTACAAGGTGTGTTACTACGTGGGTGTATTGGATGGTTGCTGCGTATACTAGGGTCACTTGAGTAGAGGTTTTGAAATGGCTAAGCTGACACTCTTTGACAGACATACTAGCATAGTTTTACAGCAACACACACCAGATCATTCTCTTTGGCTGGCTAAGACTTTTGCGCAGGACTGTATTTTATGTTCATAAATACAGATATGTACATCTGCTTTTATAGTTGATATAAAATGAATGAATAAAATGACATATTGTTGATATAATGCCCCCTTGCAGGCATCCTTTTCACATTTTTTATCAGTTACTGCAGATGGGTTCATTTTGAAAATCCTTTATTCCACGGTGTTCTGGGTGTGAACAAGTGAAAGTGTCATTAAAACCGTCAGGGGAAAAGGTGATATCTATAATGAACCCTTTGGTCCGATTTTAATAGCTCCTTTTCTTTCTATATCGTGGGATAAAAGGGATTTTTCTTTTCTAAGAAAGCAGGCATCCTTTGCTGGGGATGATGGCATGACTCGTGTATGTGGCTGTGATTTTCGGCCCTGCCCAATGCGGCATAGGACTGGTTGGCGGATAATTACGACATCATCCCGGGTCCTCCGCCGTGCGTAACAGCGGAAGCCGTCTCCAATATAAATGCAGATGACCTCTGATTAATCTCCCAGGCTAAACATCGTCTGGCAGAAGCGGGGCAGCTGGTGACCTAATTAGCCGTGTCGCTGCCGGGCACCGGGCTGGTGGGGGCAGGTACCTAACCGCCGTGTTTCCGTCCGCGCAGATCGACGCCCTGCACAGACGGATCGGTGACATCGTGGAGGTGGCTGCCATGTGTGGGGTCAACATCGTCTGCTTCCAAGAGGCCTGGAGTGAGTCCCCTCCCCCCGGGGAGTTGCCCACGGTCCTATGAAGCATCATCAATACCCTCCACCACTCTATACCTAATTATCCCCTCGGCTGTTTGAGACTGATAGCAAGTTACTGTTATCATTGATTATTTTAGGCACAAACTAGCTTACCCTAGGTTATGACGCCTGTTTATGTCCTGTCCTGAGGTGAACTGTGGACCTCTTGTTCACAAAGTCGTCACTCCTGATCATCCAAATACCCGCTGTCCACACGTCATCGTAGAATTCTCACTAGTTTATCGCCAGACAGGGGTTGGGTTGTGCATCGGTAGACAGGAAGTGGTGGTGGGGGGGGCGGGGGGGGTGGTTGTAACATAAGGGCTCACTTGAAACATATTTGCATTTATTTCATGTGAACATAACAATCTCCGGCAAAGTGCTTCTTCAAGTGACTAATTGAAATTTTTCATTTCCTGTCGTGTGGGTCACACTAATTAGTATTACATTGCTGATAAGCATTTGGCTGTAGTCCTGACTAGGCCTTACCTTTCTGCGGCGAGCCCGGGATTAATTAACAGCCAGAAAGGTCGGCGGAGACGGGAAATGGGCACAATTTGCAGAGAGTGAACATTTCACTATTTATACGCTTCCAATTCAGATTAGAGCAGAAATGTCTGGCAGTGATGTCTGAAGTTGGGTCTTTCTTCAGGAGACACAGTGACGATAATGTGTGTGGGTGAAGAGCCACCGTGAGAGTGAGATCCTGTTTCACTCTGTGCCGGTGTTGTTCTGACACTCAGCTGGTGTGCAGCTTGATGCGACTGGGTCGAGCATTGTACGTTCATATATAGGCGATGCTTATGATTTAAATGTGTTCAGCTCACCAGCAGAAATAAAGGGGTTCCTCTGATCAGTGGGTGTGCCTGCCTGTTGAATTGGGATTGTCTTTTCGACCTTCACTTGCAAAGACTGATTCTACTGGGGACGTTAAATTCTAATGATTGTTTACTGCATAGCAGCTATAATATCTTATGTATTTAAGAGATCAATGTTGTCGGATTATATGCCCGGTAATTATTAAAGTAGTCCTGACTCCAGAGTTTAGCATTTAGCTGTTCAGAGATTGTAATATGGAGAGCATGAGCACTAATATCTCAGGCCTTCTGAGTATAAAATTAGTCCATCCATCCATGATTTATAATCACTTGTGCTGGTCACAGTGATCATATCCCCAGAAAGCACAGGGCAAGCTATACTGTAGGCCAGGGGCCAGTACCTTGGGGTACGCACACACGCACGCACGCACACACGCACACGCACACACGCACACATGCACACACACTCACTCTCACCTCTCTTTCTTTCTCTGTCAGAGGATGTAGAGACACCAGTCCACCTAAACTGTGGATTTGCACCTTAGGAGGTCATACATTTTCCACACAAACAGAACCAGGCTGGGGTTGAATCCCACAACCCATTGCAGTACCACTCACCAAACCTCCGTTATATAATCAGTCTTTTAAATGGGCTTTTCTGCAAATGTTCGGTTTTACCTCCACTTAACTGCTTTCACAGATGCCATCTCATTACTGTCCTCCAGGAGGCGTAGTAATTGGTATCTTTCGGTTTTGGCCACAGCCATGCCCTTCGCCTTCTGCACGCGGGAAAAGGTGCCTTGGACAGAGTTCGCCGAATCCGCCGAGGAGGGACACACCACCCGCTTCTGCCAGGAGGTGAGTGGGTCATGGCCCTGAGGTTGGCTGACATCACGCGTAATTATCTCATTAGACTGCGCACGCGGTGGTTGGATCGATCCTTCTCTTGCTGAAGACGCCCCTGTCTGGGGCCTTCTGTGATGTGGACGGGCAGATTATTATGTGGGGTATAATGCTATGTCTTCAGTTAGCATCTCTCTGAGTCGCCCCCCCACCCCATTACTTCCCCTGTGTTTCCCATTGTGAGGCACAGGTGTCTAATTTAGTGCTGTGTGGTGTAGAAGCTGCAAGCTGCAAGACCTCATGTTTTTAGAATATTTAGTAGGAGTAGCGTATGTCAGACCGCCCTTCTGCATTTTTTGATATTTGGAGGGGGGCAGTTATTTGCTGCCATGCACACACCACCCTTC
>JAODLC010000044.1:4267031-4278821 GCA_026781145.1 Hippopotamyrus pictus
GTACCTTCCTTTTCATTCATCAACATGGGCTTAATAAGCAGTGTTAGGAACTGGGAGGGGGGAGAGAGATTAACGCCTCAGACTCTGCCGGAGACAGGAGGGACGAGCATTTCCACACGTAGCCTCTGCTCCCCGCCCCCACCCCCCCACACAACTACACCACACTCATTCTGCGGCTGGCACTTTCTCGAGGGGAGGAGACTTTGAATGAAAAATCTGCATTTATTCTCTATTAAAGCTTCCTGAGGACGATTCCGGAAATTAAGCTAGATGTTTTGCCCTCGGTCCATGTCAGCGTGAGGGGTATGAGATTTTGAATCGTCCTGTCACGTGTACACACTGTACCAAGGGTGTGGATTTGGGTGTGGACGGGAGCTCATGTCCCCACCAATATTGTGGGAGCACCGTGTGTGTTTAGGTGGGCGGTGCTTTTGGGAAGATTTGTTCCCTACCTGTGTTGAAACCAAAGCTATGTCCTTGGCTGTACCGAGGGCAGGTGTGTGACGGTCCTCATTCACGTCCACAGCTCGCAGAGAAGTACAGCATGGTGGTGGTGTCACCCATCCTGGAGCGAGACGAGTCACACGGAGACACCCTGTGGAACACAGCGGTCGTGGTCTCCAACTCGGGCCGCGTGCTGGGCAAGAGCCGCAAGAACCACATCCCGCGCGTGGGCGATTTTAACGAGGTGGGCGCGCCAGGCGGCGCGGTAGCCGCCCAGAATGCATTGCAGACGGTTTACCTGAGACCACAGCGACGGATAAAGAGGCCTCATTCGGGCCTCGGCACGGCGGCAGACGAGAGCGAATCCGCTGCCAGCGGGTCGCTGTGGGTACAGCCGCAGGGCGACCCCAGGTGGCTCTCGGCTCCGGTCCGCTAGGCCGCAAACCCACTGAGAGATGTGAAGCTGTTGATTGCTTTGTGCCGGGGCTTGTATTGACCATAGTTTGGTGCATCCCACCTCCCTGCCTGCAGAAGTAAGTTACTTTCCAGTATGACAGCTCCGCTATATGGAACAGAGTCTCCACCGTATAGAGCTTAAAAGAAAGAAAGAAAAAACACGTCAATAATGACTAATTTCAGAGTTTGGCACCAGCCGTGTCGATACAGATTGGACGCAATTTCATTGATTCTGTCAGAAAATTTGTCACGCCAGTTAATCTCGGTTCTAGAAGCGAACTCCTTTGGCTGCAACTGTAATTTCCTCTGACTGTGAAATCATCCTTTTCCCCCCAAGTTTGTTCCTAATGGGATCTGGTGCTATTGTGAATTATTAACCCTCTAGATTTTGCACACGTCCTAAATAAGCACTCTACCCCACGCTATAGGAAACGCTTGATTACCAGTGTGAGTGGATAATAATTATGAACAGTTAACAGCTCATGACTGGAAAAGTAGGCATTAACAGCTAGTTACAGTTTTTGGTCCCACTAATACTACAGTTGAGTTCCTGTTGTCTATGTTGGGTTTGCGTGTTCTCTCCATGTCTTCGTGGGGACTCCTCAGGTTACTCCAGTTTCCCCCCACAGTCCAAAACATGCTGAGGTTATTTGTAGTTTCTAAATTGTTGGGTACCCCATCCTGGGTTGTTCCCTGCCTTGCACCCGTAGCCTCTGGGATAGGCTTGGAACCCCGCGAGACGGATGGATGGATGGATGGACGGATGGGTGGATTGCTTGTTGGTTTTCCTAATGTATTTATTTACTGTTATTTTAATTTTGCTCATCAGGAAAAATCACTTCCTGTCGAAGTCAAGAGAATCAAGCCAGGCGACACTGGATGGGATGCCAGCCCTTCGCATGGCGCACACACTAACAGTCACACGGGGGGGATGGGGCAGTCCTGTCGGGCTGAGGCCAGCATTTGAACCCCCAGTGGTGGAGGGGAGTGTCTACAGTGCTGAGAACTGGGGCGGCTGCACTCAGTATTTACATATTGGCTTAGCAGAAGTGATAAAGCTTACGGGTCAAAATCGTTAAACAGATTTAACTGAAGAGCTTCAGAATCAATTATTGCAGAGCGTTTCAATAAACTGTCAATTGCTTAGTCATTCTGAGAAAAATGGCGATGATTAGAATAGGTGTTTGGCGGTTTGATTTGGCATTTAGCTGCATACGAAATTGATGCCTATTTTGGTCTTAAAAGGTATAAAATGAAAGGAGGAAACTAGGAAATAGAATGGACTCATTAAAACATTGTCCGGTACGCCTACTGAACAGGCGGTAATGTTCATTAAACTACATTATCCACATGCAGGGTCTCCTTATTCATCTTGCTCTTTGTTATACCCCATATTTACCTCACGCTGTAGCCTAACCGGTTGCAGCTGGATCCATGGTCGTCCAGTTTCCCACCAGAAGCCTTTGAATGGGCGCTATGGCAACTGAGGAGATGCTCGTTCGTGGGAATGAGACTCTTGGGTTCCTCTAAGATGAGCATGTCATGAGCTTGGAAGGAGTCCATCAGAGGTGCCTCCCTGTGCGTCTGCCGTATCACGGCTTTAATTAACTACCATACCAGCGAGGGCCCCGAACAGCTCAGAAGAGAGCCGTGAGTCACCGAGGTCCAGTGAACCTCCGATTATGCAAATGCCACGAGCTTCCATTTTCTCCCGACCTTTATGATGGACATTCTTCTGCAATAATTAGACGAGCCTGTATGTTTGATGTTTACCTTCCTCCGGTGCGCAAACTCTGACAGCTGTGTATTTGGACACCAGAATGTGCACCAACAGGAATGGGTATTAATTGCATCGCTCTGTGTTGTTCTAGAGTAAATTATGCCTTTTGCTCCTGCCTGCAATAGCCGTGTCTGGCAAAGAAACATTGGTATTTTGTCAGGTAACAATACAAGACCCCCCCGGTTATGTGGAGGGCGTTCAGATTCAGTCCTGGAGAATCCCAGACAGTAGAAACTTCAGAACATTGTTTTATACGTCTCGCTAAGCTGCTTTTTCCTGGAGCTGCTGCTTCGCCTGTTTATTAATTATAATACTTTATAACTCGCTCTCCTGTTGTGGTCTCCCTCACCCTTTGCAGCTGTTTGTTATTCTTCTCCAATCTCCTGTGGACGCTGTCCACCAGGACTGGGTCCCAAATTGTTTGATTTGTTACCCTTACCCACCATAGCTGGAATAGTCAAATGCTCAAACTGCTTATCCTGGTCAGTGCTGTGAGGACGGTCAGGCATGTAATTATATTAGAATGGATACCGAAAATATAGTGTGACACTTGCCCAGAATAGAACCCAGCGAATCAGTGATGTGTGAGTGAGTCTGGGGAGGGACATTGGGACGTTTGGATGGATCCTGTTTGTGTTCCAGGTCTGGATGGCGCCGAGTTGGCACTTGCCACTTGCTGATGACGTTTCTGTCGCCTCTGTCCAAATGCTGCCAGTCCACCTACTACATGGAGGGAGACACGGGCCACCGGGTCTTCCAGACGCAGTTCGGGAGGATCGCCGTCAACATCTGCTACGGGCGACACCATCCCCTCAACTGGCTCATGTACAGCGTGAATGGCGCTGAGATCATCTTCAACCCCTCTGCCACCATCGGAGGTCTCAGGTAAATGGTTTGTCAGGAAAATACACAAATGGAGTGTATCTCAACGTAGGTGTTTCTCAACGTAGGTGTTAATTCCAACGTCCAAGGTAGGCTGTACCTGTTTTGGAGATGCTGAATCAAAACGGAAGTGCTCTCCTTTGTTATCTCGGTATTGTTGCTGGCTCGTTAAGCCCAAGCAAATGTACCGTGTAGCATGTGACTAGCATATAGCGTGTGACTTGTACTTATTGTTTACTTGTGGTTACATGTGTAGAGTGCCTGTCAACAGATTAAAAAGGATGTAGATGGTGGTTAAGGTAAGACTGTAAAGAGATTGTTTTGGGGTAGGGGCATGGGAGGGACATAATTCACACACAGGAGCCAACCTTATCATTAACCAATGATAAGCCTTCAATCGGTGAGTGACATGGGAGGGGGCATTCCGGGAGCCAATCAGCTTTCAGCTGGGGTCAGTGCCTTTGTGGATGGCCCGATACATTTAGTAAAAGTTTAATTTGGCTTAAAGAAACAGCTATAGTGCTTGGAATAGCTGACGGCTGCTGTGAGCCCCCGTCTGTAGATTTTCCCGTGACTGTGGCTTTCTGTGGCAGCGAGCCCATGTGGCCCATCGAGGCGCGGAATGCAGCCATCGCCAACCACTGCTTCACGTGCGCCATCAACCGCATTGGCACGGTGGGTACTGAGCAGTCGGCAGGCTGGGGCACGCAGGCCCTGAAATCGAAAAGATCTCACATGCCAGGGGGACGACACGTTATTAAAACCCGCCATTTCGTTTACACACGTTAAATTGCGTTTCAGCTTTTCTAGGAATGGTCATTGTTTAGAATAGCACTGGGAAGAAGCATTGGTGCCTTGTGTGAGTCATTAAGCGATTGACTGCTGAAATAGTTTAATGGCTTAGAAAATCGCTAATGTATTCACCTTGTGTTATCTGCACGAATGGACCTTGCCGATTCCTTCTTTTCACTACACACCTGTCTACATAACATGGAGCCCCTATCACAAACGAATGAGTGCGTGTTATGGCTCCGCTTTGGCCTCACTCACATGCTGAAGACACCAGAAAGGATATAAAAAAAAAACTGGCATGGGGAGAAAGTGATATGAATATGCTACTATTTAGTACATATTGTAGCCCAATTCTGCCCCCTGCTGTTTCAGACATGAATTACATTTTTACAATAAAAGATAAAATTGCAAATAACTATTTCATTATGATTGTAATATCTTTACATGTGCTTCTAGGAGCATTTTGAAAGTGAGTTTACTTCTGGAGATGGAAAGAAAGGTAAGTTTGTTTCATTGTCATCACAAAAATAAATGAATATGAAATATACAAGTAAACCGACTGGAAAAGTATATAAATGTAAAAAGTGTCAAGTTTGACTATATGAATCCATCCATCTTCTAACTTCTTATGTTGTTTGAGGTTGTTGGAAGCCTGTCACGGGCGATACAGCTGCTGGCTGGCACGGCAGTCCATCACAGGGCACAGACACCCACGAATTCACACACTACGTGGATTTCAAAGGGGCCCTTCTTGCAAGCTCCTTAGGCCATTTAATAAAAAGCTTATCCGTGTGACACAACACAGAGTACCTCCGCCTACCGCTGGGTGCCTCATTTGCCGGAATGCTAAGAATATGCCACGGCGACAAATAAATGACCTGACATCATGTCTTGCAACTTTACAAGGCCTCCACCGTTTGCACAACATCCATAGACGCATCAATCTACCTCCGCAATCCTTCAGTGTTATTATTGTGTATTTGAGCTACTGGATGCCCCTTAGGGATTAATGAAGTACCTAACAACCTACCGTCCATGCAGCGTCACCCCTTGACGCCCCTGCATCTCAGCTGACAAGCTTACAGTGTAGGCTTGGGTCGGCCAATCTTATCCTCAAAGGCCCGGTGTGTGTGCGGGTCATTGGGATAACCTTTAGGTCGGCTGTTCAGACCCAGGTGTGAGGACTCTTCAGCCAATCAGTCCTCTAATTAATAATCTAATAATTAGGGAGTTGCAGCGATAACCCACATACACAGCTGCCCTTTTTGGATAAGTTTAGCCACCGCTGTTGTGGGCCAAACTGCCGCATGTTCCTGCGCAGAAGCTCATTATTGCACCCCCTAGACTGCGAGCTAAACGCATCTGTTACTGGAGAGTTACAGTTCTGTGAAATGCATTCCAGCGAGCAGATATCAGTCACCAACCCAAACCCACATACAGTCATCGTCAACTGCGCTGGTTATGCGGAACATTCGTGAATTAGTATTTGTCGTCTTCTGGCTATGATATTCTTTAATAAACTAAGTCAACTTCTGCACAACAGAGTGGGTTTTTAAAGGCTGTCGGAAACCCCCTAAAATGAAAGCGTTACAATAAAACATGCACTTGTCTATATGGGTACATTTACATGCTGCTTTGGATAAAGGTCTCGTCTCAGCAAACTCAATGCAAATCCCATTTTTTTTTTTTAAAAAAACCACACACAGACAGTCTGCTCTGAGGCCGGCCCCACGCAGCTCGCCGCAGCCGCACTGTCTGCGTGGTCGTCTGACCGTTTCCGCCGCGTCTCTCGATCCCCTCAGCTCACCACGACTTCGGCCACTTCTACGGCTCGAGCTACGTGGCGGCGCCGGACGGGAGCCGCTCCCCCGGACTCTCCAGGACCCGCGACGGGCTTCTGGTGGCTGAACTGGACCTCAACCTGAACCGGCAGATAAGCGACAAGTGGGGCTTCAAGGTCAGTGGTGTGGCATCCCAAGCGGCTCCCCCAGGCAGGCTGATCTGCATGGCCGCCTCCCTCCTCAGGATGTGTGCGAATCTCCCTCACAGATGACGGGGAGGTACGACACATACGCCAAGGAGCTTGCTGAGGCTGTCGGAGAGAATTTCAGACCCAACATTGTGAGAGAGTGAAGCCGCTCCCCCCCAAAGCAACTGGTAATGAGAATAATTTTGGGTCTGTCACCAGTAAGCAAATGGGAAACTGAAAACTCATCAGACTCAGAAAATGTCTACCCCTAATCTTAAGAAAATCACTCAGTCAACAAAATGTACACAACATATAGTTTATTACAGAAATCTACTTCAAAAAAATAATTTTTACAATTCTGAAACATAACCATTCTGTTTAATGAACTTTGAGATATTCAAAATGCCAGAAAATGGCTGATCCCTTTTGATATTGATACACAAAAAGAAATCTTTGCCATCTTTACATTGAATATTAAATAGCCATAGCTGTCAGAAAAGCCACAGTGCAACACCTTCAACTATAAATGAGCAGTGAAACTACATGGTGGCTGGTGTGGTCAGCTCACAGCACCAGCGTTGTGATGTCACTTCCTGCCCCCGACTCTGCATGTGGAGTTTGCATGTTCACTCACTCTCTCACACTCACACACACACATTTCTTCCCACAGCGCAAAAACATGGTTAGATGAATTGGTGAATCTAAAATACTCTGTTTGTGACAGTATGAGTTCATCACTGGACTGGCATCAGGCCCCGGACTGGAAAATCACTTCAGGAAAATGTATAGACTCCACATAATTGCTTAGAATTAGGGCTCAATCACTTTTAATGAAAAATCAAATTTTGAGCACCAGATGCTTTGCCTAAACCTTCAAATGCAGGCAAACCTCTACGACTTCAGCACTGAAAAAAATAAATGATGAATAAATGATGACCGATTATATGTCCTTAAACCCTTACAGATGATCCTCTGGCTTGAATCCCTTTTTGATAAAGAATACTGGATTTATTTGTGCTGAATAACAATAGATATACACTCCGAGAACAAAAACAATGTGCAGGTACTTTCTCCAGATCTATCCACCTATGGCACACACATGTGGCATTGTCACACCTGCACTGTTAAATGATTGAGTCTTAGTAATTCTCCCTAAATGTTTCAATCACTCCACTTATATAAAAGCTATTAAAGCACAGTACTGTTATTTCTAGCTTTGTCCAGGGGTTTGTGGGTAGCTCACACCTCTATGGCTGGGTGTTACTTCCCAGTCTGCCTCTGTCTGGCTCGGTCTGTCTGTGCCCAGCGATGGACAGTCATCCTGTCCAGGACAGCCCCCTGTCTTGTGGCCCGTGCTCCCCTGGACAGGCTTCGGGGTCACAGTGACCCCGCTTTGAAAAAGTAGCCAGTCATTGATGGTGGACGTCTCACTGGGATTATACATTTATTTAACACAACATCACCGTTCAAATTCACCACAAACCGCTGTGGTCAGTTTCAGGTTAGGATACTGTTAGTAGCTTTGTACCATCTTTCTAAATGGATACCAGCAAAGGGCACTGATTTGCTGGTTCAAACCTCACAAGGGGCCTGGATGCCATGGCCTTCAGGGACTTTACACAATCTGATTCAGCAAAAACATCCAGGTGGTGGGTGTGGGAATGCTAGACGATAAAAGCAGGAGACTGACACTTGGGGGTCATTCGTTCTACATTTCCCTTGTTCCCTGAAAAATGCTTAGTTTCTTTTCGTGTTTACTTGGAGTGTTATCCTCCCCCCTCTGAAAGACACGCCGTCCCCCTAAACAGAGATGCCGTCCGCTGCCTGCATCACCCGATTCCCCTCGCCTTATCATGGTTGCACGACGGATAAAACCCAAGTCGATCTACACAAGACAGAAATGAAAAACAGCTTCCAGAACCAAGCAGCGATTGCATTTCACATCACTGTAAACGTTTTAGCTTCTCTTCCCACTTGTATGGCAGTTTGTGCTACTCAACAGCTTTGCGGGGGAAAAAAAAAAATTTACTTTCCCCAAATCTACATCAGCACACGTATTCCCGATGAACTGAGGAATGCTGACGTGCAGCTCGTTCTTGGACGGAACCTGAGTCAGCGTGGCAACGTCCATTGATTTTGCTGATACACTATGGCAGTATTTCAAAACACTACTGACAATATTTTACCATTAATACATTCAAGACATTTTAAAAAGATAACCGTTTTTCCCTTTTAATTTTCCAAATAGTATGGCTTGTGATTAAGGAACATCGTTTTTCAATCCACCTTCTTGGGGCTCCTCGTCCAGTCGGATACCTTCCACCGCTGTCTGAAACGGCCCAGGACTAACCTGGTCGTGAACCTATGACCACCAAAGCAAGGACGCTGCCCATGGTTCCCCAGCCGGGTGATGTCACAGTGAGGTCACGGCTCGTGGGCGTGGAGGTCAGCTCTCCTTGTAAAGGAAAAGGAAGTCCTGGTCTGTTCCGTAGCTGTTGCGAGCCTTCTCAAAATTACTGACAGTGGAGCAGCACACCCCTGTGAGATAGAATGCACAGTCGCATTAAATCTGTTGCATTAAATGCGTACACGCGACCTACAAATAATAATAATAGATTACATTCACGTAGCGCCTTTCCCAAACCCAAGATTGCTTTACAAGGAAAGAAAAAAAAAAAAAAGACATAAGCAGTTGAGGAAGAAGAAAAATGCTGATTGACCTAAAGACCTTCCTGTTTAGAGTTAAAAGAAGAGAATGAAGAAGAGAATTTGGGGGCAATGGCACTGAATGACCTGCCACCCATAGCGAGAAAGCGAGGGACAAGAAGCAGATGACAGCGAGATGATTGGAGAGGGAGGGGGAGAGTGGGGGGTCAGCAGTATGGGGTGCTGTTCCCTTGCAGTTTTTCTTCGATTTACAATAGCAGTAGAAGTTTGGAGACACCTACTCATACAAAGGTTTATCTGCATCATAATCTACCAGTTCAGTATTCTGTGACTATGACCCTCAACTGGTTGGCTGAAACAAAATCTTGGTCTGGACTTTTACTCTCTGGATCTGAACCACCCAGCTCTGACCATAAGCCTGGTGCGTGTTTTATTTTTGTAAAACATACTTGAGAAGAAGGCTACAGCAGAAGGATGTGCGTGTTGGTACATAACCCTGATCTGGCCAACATCAGCCACAGACATGGGAGACGAGTGGGAGATACTCACGATAGGAATATGCTGGATTGTTGTAGAAGAACCAGCCGGCACGCCGGTCAAAGCCGCGCAGCACCACGAAGTGCCCCTGGTAAGCCGGTTCCTGGTAGAAGAAGCCGTGGGCCACGAGGGGGAAGCAGCAGTGGTGACTGCGGCGGTGGTGGCCAATGGGAGCAGAGCAGTGCTCGCATCGCAGTTCCATGGCGTTGACCAGCACGATGGCCACGTGACCCGCAGCCAGGTGAGTCTGGATCTCCTGGACAGTTACGGAGCTGAGAGAGAGAGGCGGTGGGACAAAGGACAAGGACGAGTCCATGGGGTGTGTCCCCAGGGATACGATCGAAGGTGGGAAAAGCGTTTTAATAAAGGTGAGATTTTCATAACACTGAGAGAGATGAGGAGAAGCCTCTCTTACCATTTTCGCACCATCACACCCTTGCTTTCCGCATTGAGGAACAGTTTATTCACCCTTTCTTCTTCAAAGTCAAAATCCTTCTTGTAGAAGGACTAGGGGGAAAAGCAGAAACCAAACTTCAGTGTTTGTCCACCATTAAGCCTAAAGCATCCTGGGGCCTGTACTACGAAGCGGGATTACTGACTTATCAGGGTAACTTGTCAGATTTAAGGTACCTCAGTTTAAATGGACTTCATATTCATTCACTTACATTTTGCCCAGACTACCTTACATCCAACAAGTTACACCGATAAGCCAGTAACCCCGCTTCGTAGTACAGGCCACTGGTCTAATGGAATCACAGGGTTACCCCATAATTTTTCACAATGTTCCTGCCTAGGAGCACTGGAGGAAAATTTTCGGAAAACATTTGTTTATCCATTCACCCATCCATCCATCTTCCTGAAGACACCCTGGAAGGAATGCTAGTCCACCACGGAAGACATAATCACATGTGATGGCCAATTCTGAGTCGCTCTTCCACCTAATGGCATGTTTTTTGAGTAAACCAAGAGCCCAGGGAAACAGTGTGGCACAGAGTGAACATACTAACTCCACACACCAAACAAGGGAACAAACCTCTGAACTTGGAGTTGTGAGGCTACAGCCCCACCTACTGATTCAATGAGCCAACCACGTTTGTTTCGTTTTGCTTTTTTTCCCCAGTGGATCACATTAGATGTATAGCCATGATTTATGAGTTGCCTGTTCTACCTGGTGGAAGTCCCAGAATTCCCAGACTGGGCCCTTATTTGACCTTAAAGTAGGGCTGAGCAATTAACTGAAAATGAATTAAAACCGACATTCAGAACCTCTAATCGACGTAATCTTGCCCACGTCGGTTACTTCAGTATTTATTTGTTTTAATTCTGTTAATACTTTCTCCAGTGTGTTTATGTATTGTCCCCTTAAAAATGTACTAGAGACTAGAGAAACTACTTGCGCAGAGAGGGCAACCAAACTCATCGAACGTAATCCTTATTCAATGTTTTTAACAGTGGTAGAAGAAAAGGAAATTATTGACATTGTTGGGAAATCACAAAATAAAACTTCCACAGACTGTAATGACATCAATATGAAAACTGTTTAACAAGTTATTGATGGCATCTCTAAACCTTTAATATACATTTACAATGGTACATTGCCAACACGAATTAAAATAGCTGAAGTTATACCCCTGTACAAAAATGGAAATAGACATCAATTCACAAATTATAGGCCTGTTTCTCTAATGTCATAATTCTCAAAAATACTGGAAAAAGTTTTCATTAACAGACTTGACAAATTCATCGATAAACAAATTATTAACGGACAGCAAGTATGGTTTCAGATCAAACAGATCAACATCAATGGGATTAATTGAAAATATCACTAATAATATAGATCAAAGACAATGTACAGTTGGAGTTTACATTGACCTAAAAAAAGCATTTGACAATTAATCATGAAATATTACTTGATAAACGAGCACTATGGCATTAGAGGAGTGGCGTTGGAGTGGGTCTAGAGTTATTTGAGAAGCAGGCAGCAATTTGTGAAAATTGGTGAATATCAGACAGAGTGCCTTGGAGAACAGAGCTGAGATTGCTACATAATTAATATAATAAAGCCTATAAAATTACGTCTTAGCATTCCAGTTAATTCCAAAATAATTACAGTAAAATCCCGTTATAGTGGACTCGCTTATAACGGAATATCATCTATAACGGAAGGGGTCCGCTGGCCCCGGCCGCGGCCGCGCGCCTTTAAGAACATGCAGAAAAAGCATCGGATATAGCGGACTCGCATATAACGGAATTTCGCTTATAA
>JAODLC010000044.1:4300471-4313742 GCA_026781145.1 Hippopotamyrus pictus
GGATGAAATGGTAGTTTACAAATCCTGTTGTAGCTCATAGCGTCCCTCCTGACATGGATTAGGTGGTCACCCTACCTATGAGACCTTGGTGCTGCGTAAAGGCAGAGAGGAGGCCAGACAGGAACGGCCCACCGGCAGTATTTGACGTTGATTCCAGCTGCATCAGATGTAACATTTACCAGGAGAAAAGCCTGCAGCGTGCGGATCTCCTCAGGACCCACCAGCCCGCGTCGTGGGACCTTCTCGGTTTGTGTGTCGGACCTCTAACTCACCAGCATCCAGTTCCTCTGCTTCTCGAATGGTTTTCCTTTCAGTCGGGCAGCAATGGGCTCTCTCAGCTCTGGGACAAGGGTCTCCATAACCAGGTTTGCCAGGATCTACCAGGAGATGCAGACACAAACACCCCCACTTTAAGAATGAGTAGTGAACCCAATGATAGTTGTGTCATCTCTGTCCTGCTGGGGGACAAACATCGACACACCCCTAGAGCCACCAGAGGCCACATCTGCTGTTGCTGCTTCCTTGACAGACTTTGATTTAGTTTCCTTTGCAGCATACGGAAGTGTAAACTACTGTACCTTTCAGTCATAACCATACAGTAAGTATTTCCCCAGTAGTGGATATCAAGACAGCCACGCACTTCCAGCGCTGGGGATTCCTTTATTCTGTGTACTAGTATATTCAAGGTATTCCAGTTAAAAAGAAATTGCATTTAGGCATGCTGTCTGTGAATTCCTGGCATTGTTTGATGGCAGGTGCCATGTGACGGCCTGGCATCTGGGCCAGGGTGCCGTCTGCCCCGTACCATGTTGCGGGGACTGGCGCAAAGCTCACCGGCATCTCTCACCGGATGTGTGGATTAAGGGAGACTGGCCGTGCAGCAGCTCTGCCTTTGACCGTTCAGGGAATCCAGCATACACCGAAACCTCACCAAAAGCCAGCTTGGGCTGGTATGCTGTGGAACCAGAAAACTCACGGCTCATTCCAACTCGTGGAAAAACACGGGGAAGTGGAACCACGCGACAGAAAACTGGCAGAGCCAAGGAGGGGGACGGCAGGGCGAGTGTGACGGAATCTGGGGAATCCTTCAGGAAGCAGAGAGAGCAGCACTAAAAGCACCTCACACATACGCAGCGAATTTAAAAGGCTACATCCCCCAAAGCGTCTACCTCTGCACAGCTCCCGAGTTAAAAGCCTAGAGTGCCACCTGGTGTTGCACAGACGGTTTTTACAGTCCCACAATCCAGAGGCATGACGCATGGTACGCGACCACGCCTGGACAGGTGTGGCAGACGCCAGCCAAACGGTACGTCACATCTCCAACGGCCGTTTCCCACCACGGCCTGCTGCAGGGCTGCGCATATTCCCAGTGACTGCGCAGGCAGACTGACGCAGCAGGGGCCTGCAGTGCTTACGGCCAGTGAACCGTGATGAGAGCTAAGTCAGCACTGGCAAATGCCGACCGGCCAGATTCCAGGGTCTGTTTACGGTGGCACATGTAAACATGCCCAAGATTCCGAGACAACACGGAAAAGTGGGCCGTTCTGTGCCAACAACAGAATATTTGCCGCTACAAGACGAGCAGATAGAGGCCAGGAAATCTGTGCTACAAATCGATAGTGGAAGTTAGGCGAGACATCCAGGTTAATTTAAACTGCCTGAAAAGCCATAAACATCAGTCCTGCTAACAGCTACTCATTAATAGTCCCCGATTAATTTTTCTGCAGACGGAGCCTCCTTAGCTAGAAGCCTCGGCATGGTCCAGTGGGCCGAGGCCATCCTAAACGTGCCGAGTGCGACTCCGCAAGATGGGCGGAGCCAGCCTCACATGGCCTATACTTCAGCACTCGTTGAACGTGGACCAGTGTTAACAGTGGGAGAGGACGGGCCGGCAGCAGCGTGGCGATGCCCAGCGGGCACGTGATATAGATACGGGGGCTTTGTGTAGCTAAACAAAGGACAGAAACAGAAAGAGGACAGGCAGCGGCTCTGTGGCTACACTCCAGTGAAAATGAAATAAAAAGAGAGAAAAGGTGAGCGGCTGATGAAGCTGCAAATCTACACTGTTTGCTGTCCCTCAATACAAATGCACACACAGGCACAAAGACACACACAGAAACACACACACACACACACACACAAACACATACACCCACACACAGAAACACACACACACACACGGTCCCCATATTCAGTCCCCCTACCCCCCTAACCTAAGTAATCAAACAAAATACAAGACTTTTGGTATTTTTAGTTTTTTGACTGCAGCCACAGATTTTTATAAAACTGAGGTTATCCTTGTGGGGACCGAAAAAATCGTCCCCACTACGTAAAATAACACACGCGTCACATTGTGGGGGCATTTGAACAACCAACAGCAACAGGCTGCGGAGCCATCCAGAAGGGTGGGGGCGACATCAAAATCACTTCAATATTTAGACTTATGATCCATATTTACTGAGACATTAACGCAGTAACGCAGCTGACTGGTGTGATTAGGGCATCCTCATGCTGAATTATGCAGAAATAGTCAAACACAGTAATGAGAAATAGCAGGATGCTACTGGACGTAATTCTGTTTCATATCATTTTCCTGAGCTGATATCCAGAGCAACTGCACAGGTATTTTCAGCTCTCAGCCTTGTTATGCTTCCTGTTCAAAGGTACAATGGCCCCTCAAGGGCAGGTATGTATCCTCTTGTCTGTTGCTCTGCCTTTCATGAGGCTCACAGACATTTTTTAAAACTTTAATTCAAATCTTAAGTCATCTTTAAACTTAAATAAACAAACGGTTTTGTACTTCCCATGACATATTCACAAACTGCGTCAGAAACATCCTAGTTCACCTGAGGCTGGAGGTGGTGGGGGGGGACTGAGCTCCACCTGTGGCAGCTGGGTGTGGGACAGAGAACTCAGATGGAGTCACTGCTCCTGTCTCCACAGCATCATCAGAGGCCAACAAGCCATGGGGCTTATAGAAAATACTGGAGAAAATCGGCCCATGACAGGCGGAGCAGAAGAAATCATAAAGTCCATTTCTAAAATTTAGTCTATAGAATGGAGAATGAATACAAGAATTCTGCGGAGGGGTGGAGTTCTTTACAGTGCCAAAGGTTTTTATTAAGTTTTATTTAAACTTAATTTATTAAGTTTTCCGGCAATATGCATACTGTACATACAGGCACACAAACTACAAACTGCAGATATGTTTTTCATAACGGTTTTCATGAGACATCAAAAAAAATATCAAAGCAGTGGGTAAATTCGCACAGCATAAACACACAGCGAGTTTTTTATGGAAAGTTCATCAAAGCATGTGCTGTAAAATGAGACGCCAATGAATCACTAGACGTCCTCCTGAACATGAAATGCCTTCTTTGTGAAGCTCAGTTCAAGGTTACCTTTTGGAGAATGATGTTTATCATGATTCCTGTCATGGTGCCATTGTTGTTCACCCCTATTTAACAGTGCTAAATCAGGATTGGACTCCCTGTCATAACACCACCCTGAGAAAAAAAGTGGGGGGAATCCCAGCCTGGGATGGAAGACAGACAAAGCAGGAGCCCATGAGGGCTTACAGTGTCGTTGGGCGGCTGCCTTGCGCCACACCCAGCCAGGTAAACACTCCTCTCCACCTGTCTCCCGGGAAGCTACAGTACAATGGAGCCTCGTACTCCTATTGGACACATCTGCTCAGATATCCCATCAGCCTCTGCAGCCCCACAGCCAGCATCAGTACTGACAGAAGGCTCCCTAACAAGTTTCAAGCTTTATTTGTCACATGCACAAACACACACTGAACATCTGCGCGGTGAAATGCCTTTCCACCTGCTTCCAGGATTATGCATGAAAGGAAATGCATAACGTAAAGGAAAAAAAACGGAACGTAAAATGTCGAGCGTAAATAAGGTTAAGATTACAGTGACAATAATTCAAGGCGGCGAGGGTATCTGCAGATGTCAATGAAGATGTATAAATAGCAGGCTGGGTAAAGTGAAGTGACCTGTCAGTTGTCGGAGTCCTCGTTCAGTATAGGGACAGCCTGAGGGTAACGATCCCAAAGTTAAACTGTGCGTACTTATCGCAGTGTGAGCACACATGCAGCACAATGCCCACTTTACAAACTAGCTCCAAAATAAGGAGGTAGGGTTACCCAGTTAGGAATGTGATACTTGCTTTAGGGATGGAATACTTGACTTCTAGTCTTACAAAAAGCAGCAAAACAACTTCCTTATTTGAGTGACAGTGAAGAGCAGCAGAGAAGAAGCCTCCCTATGCGAAACTGGCCTTTTTAAAAATAGCTTGTTAAAGTGATTTTTTTATTATAGTGATTCAGATGTTTTCAGTTACACTGAAAATAGCTGATGGCTGGTAATCGTCATATTTAGACTGAAGGTGCCAAGTTAGCAATTGTTCATTTTGACATAATGGCTGCAGATTGGAAAGAGAATAGAGGTTCTTCATTTTTTTTCTTCTACATCAAAATAATTAAAAATGCAATATGCATTATTTTACTTTATAGCGGAACCAGCATATGCACAGGTACCCCCGTGAACATTCGGATGCTAGCGGCTAAAATGCTTCTCAGCCCCCCGACCGCTCGCCTGCTCACACGCTGACCCACCTGCTGGGGCGTCCCGCACATCATCTCCCACGTGCTGTACTGCTCGTGTGCCTGCCGGTACAGCCGCACGGAGTCCGTGAAGGCTGGCGTCTGCACCTTGCACTCCTCCGACAGGCCTGCGCGGATGGAGAAGATCACCGATAACGTTACAGGGGTCATTCGCGACCCCACATCCAGAGCGGGGCGAGGGACCTGGATTGACACACGGAGTAATTAAACCCTAAACTGTCGTACTATTTCTATGGCACAACAGTTACAGGTCATTAACATCTTTGTTGCGAGTGCTCTCCATACAGCCTGTCCATTCTCTCCAGGGGCTGTTCTGACTCTCAGCACCCTGCTCTGAGCTACAGGAGGGATTGTTTTTACTGGCAAACCTTCACTGCCCCTTTGGAATTCCTGAAGACTTATGGACACCAGAAAAAAAGGTTCTGGGCCCTTTGATCCTAGAATTGTCACCATCTTCAAGAATCCACCTGGCTTAATATATCACAAATAATCATATTTATTAATCCCAATTTGTATATAAATTTGTGTGTATAAATAACAGGCATAAGTTTGAAATATATACAGACGCTCCTCTACTTATGAACTTTCAACTTATGAACTTTCAGACATATGAACGAATAGGACTGTAAGTCCAAATTGTGTTCATGGGGCTCCCGTTTCCCAGCATAGCGTGCGTAACTACCAGTATCCTAGTACTTTGTACTTGCGTATACCCTTAAAATTAAGTTGAATAACGACTTACGAACATTTCAAGTTACGAACGGTCGTTCGGAGTGTCTGTATATATCATATACGTGTACATTCACATTCCAAAGTAAATCGATCAATAACACACAAGTGAAATGGCGAGTTCTGAATTCGAATGGCAGATATATGTCTCAGTCATAAGCTGCAGTTTCATCTCCAAAAAGGAAGTGATAATATTTGCCATGGCGACGCCAACACAGAAAACAAACAGTAACTAGCAAGAGATCCTTCAGCCCCAAGCTAAGGCAGCTCTGGGGAGGAGCGGACGGGTGGCATCCAAGTATGAAAAAAACAGAAGGGCTCAAGAATGCATGTGCTTCACTGTCAGATTCAAGGTCCCAGACAGGAACCAGCTGGGTACCAATATAGATCAGTTCAAAGTTAAACCACATTTAAGGTTAAAATGTCTTGGCTCAAAAATTCTTTACTGAAGAGCAAGACATAATTCAGTGAAATATAACAACATACACCAGAGTCTTTTTGTAACTTTTCCCTGTGTTTTCCTGTTGTTTTTATAAGCATGGTTTACAGAGACGCATACCTCAGGGTCCCTGCATTCCAGCACGGGCCCTTAACTGCAAGATGCTGAATATGACTTACGTCTGCAGCTGGATACTCGCATTCAAGAAGCTTAACAGACCCAAGTGGAAGGCAGGGTGAAAAACACCAAAACAGGGCTACGTTGACAGAAGGCGGCACTGAAAGACCCAAACAGCCCCCCAAACACCTAAATGGGGCCACCCCACCCTGAATTTTCTGGGCTCTGACAAAAAGAAGTGATCTAGTGTTTTGAAGACAATTCTATGTGTGTACCTATATTTAGGTTTCACTAAATAAATATTGTGAAAATATCCTCACAAACTATAAAATCTTAAAAAATACAATTTAGGAGATCACAGTAAGGCTTTCTTTAACTGCCTTTTTTACAAAAGTCCAACAGGAATGTGATCATGGATAGTATTAAAATGTGAAGTGAAGGGAAATTGCCATAAAGTCAGGAATGCTAACATGTGTGTGTATGTGTGTTATGTTTATATTACATTGGGGGGACCAATGCCCCCACAATGCAATAAAAATCTGTTATGTTAACATTGTGGGTACCATTTTTCAGTGAATGAAAATAAAAAGCTAGCCAAAAGTCTCATATTTTGTTTGGTTACTGGGCTGGGTAGGGGTTAAGGTCATCGTGTTGGGATTAGAGTTTTCCCCCATAGAAATGGTTGTGAGTATCCACCTATGAATGCATTCAGGATTGTGCACCACAGACTTCCTGTTCGTGCTTGCTGTGCATTTGTGAGAGTGTGCGTGTGTGTGTGTGCATGTATGTGTGCGTGTGTGGGACCAAGTGCTGTGTATGTTGATTCATTTCTAGAGGAAAAAGACAGGAAGTGAGCAGTGAGAACGGCAGGAAACAGGACGGAGACGTATCAGCAATGAAAACGCTGCAGGAGGAGAATTCAGGCCGCGCTTAATCGCCAAAGAAATCCTGTCGTTGTAGAAGATGAGATAACGGCTGTGCTGTACCAAACATTGATTTTCATTTATTTAATTTCACAGATGCTATTGTCGTACAAGTGAGGCAAACAGCACGTTACAAACATGCTCTCTGCCCTCGCTTGCAGCTGTTGAACACATACTGGGCTCGGAAAGGCACGACGACTTGACGAACTGAACACCATAATTAATATTTAACTGAAAACTGCATTTCCTGTATGTGATGTGTAGCAAGCAAAATAACTGGTGACCAGTTACAAATATATTAACGATTTAGCCCTTAAGGCATCAATAACAAAAGCCTGTTTTATTTTTATTAACAGAATCATTGTTCCTCTCTTTAACTTAAATGATCCTAATATTCCGTAATTTCAATGGATGTATTAGGAAGCAACTGCTTCATTAAGAGTGACTCATCCTCCAAAGAGTTGTGTAACCTTCAAAAATAAACACTTAAACACGTTGGGTGGGAGTGAAACTCTTCTGATTAACCTCTAATCCACAGTCATACCTTTCTCGTTAACACTCTGGAGGAGTTAAAGTCGCAGTGTGTTATTGCGAGTGTAAATGTAGCCTTCGTAAATGCTCCCCTTCCCCTTCATTACTCACCACAAAATAAATGTTCAGAGCACCAGGTAGCTGGGTGACTAAGGCGAGGCCTGGCTGTTATTCCCTGAAGTGAGGTGTTAACCTCAATTACTCCGGCAAAAACATATACATTCGGAAAAAAAAGTGTCAACGAAGGCATGAAATTATCTGCTGCTCCCTGAGAGTGTTACCTGTCCATTAAGTCATAACCCACAATTCTATAGAAAAAGCCACACATCAGAAAGGCTTCCAGAAACCTTTTGTTTCTGGAAACCCTATGATCCTGCATCCTTGCCATTTATAGTCAGAAGTTTATGTACAGCCGTGCAGCCAACTAAGGGATATGTCATAAAAGTAGCCATAAAATTGGCGATAATATTGACCAAGTACTGCTGAGGAGGTTCTTTGCAGAACCTGCAGGGTGTTTTTCTGAGATTGTCAGCGGATTCTGAATCGACGCCACACATTAAGCCAGAAGGTCAGACGCTTCCAGATCTCCCAGGTCCACCCCCCCATGTTTATTTAGCTGGACAGAGCCCATGTCACTTCCAAGGCTGCAGGCCTCTGGTTTGTGGCGTCCCAGCTGCCTGCACGGCCCAGCGTCAGCCAGTCTGAGGAACCTCAACTGCTGCTGCGGGCCAGGTCTTAGAGGGAGCCCCAATCCCGCTCCCGGGACAAGGAGGGCCTGCATGCATTGTCTATTTAACCCACTTAAACTCCCATAAGAAGGCTAGGCAGGCTTGGGAGCCTGAGGACCGGAGCCCCTCAGCTAGGGGAGATGCCGAAACTGGCCCCCCACGTGCTCAGTGTCATGCTGGGCTCATCTCACCGCATGGAGGGATTGACATATCTGGAGGCCCTCGGCTGACAGCAGCACGGGTACTAAGGTGTTGCCGATTTAACTAACTGTTCCATTTTTCTTGAGGTGGGGCGGGGCCCTGGTGTTTGCCAGAACCATAGGCTATACCCTAGGATAACCGATGTATTAATCTGGCCCCGCCCACCAAAGGGATCACCTTCCACGTTCGCCACGTGCCAACATGCCTCAACCGCTGGCCGTTTAGATGCCTCCGATGACAGGAGCCCGTTGGCTACTGGCCCCGCTGTCACACACATCTAATGACGAGGCAGAACACTAGGAGACTGACACAGAGGCCCCCTTGATGAGATTCGCAAATAGAGGTAGGAGGTCAAGTTGGGTTACGGAAAAGGCAAAGCACGAGGAGAGTTTTGGAGACATGGGGGCCAACTCTCTTAAGAGCCCCAAGGCTAAATCACACAATAGGCTCCATTTACTGATGACCTCATCCAGGATGTCGACACCAGAACAGAAGAGAGGACACGTCTGTACTTTTGGCCTGATGCCAAAATAAGCCTCTCAGCTATAAATACTCAGAGATTCTGAAACAATTAGACCAGCCTGATAAAGACTAGCCTGATTAAGTGAAGGCCCATTACAAACAACTGTAAACCTCCAGCCTCTGAATCCCTCAGCATGGTCATTTGTACTCAGGAAATTAGGCGAAGCAAAAAAAAAAAAAAAAAAAAAAAAGCAAGAGCAGATTTTGAAAGCACCGGGAAGAGGTCATTTGGTCAGAAATCCAAAAAAAAATGACCTTTACTCTTCCAGAAAAAAAAGAAAAGAAAACTAAGACAAAGACTCTTCAGATCATTTGCTAAAACCCCATTCTTGAGGTGCACAGTGACGACGGAGGTTCAGTGTCTCGTGTGGTGAGGCCAGGCACGTAGTTCTGTGGTTCAGGTCATGAGTGCGGTGCGCTATAGGTGCAGCTATGATTTGTATGTATTAAAAACCACTGAAATTTCATAAGCAATTGCTAGAGGAGAGTAAAAAAAGAAGATAATATGCTGTTAGATATTTAGGGGAGAGACTTCTGAGTCACGAGAGCCTCCTCCTCGGCGGCGTGCACATGCACGAACTCGCAGACCGCATGTAATCCTCCGCGAGAAAACATTTGGCTGTTTGGCTGGGTGCTGTGAAAATTCCGCTCTCCTGGCGAAGCTCTTGGGGACACACCCTCTCTAAGCTTCCACCTTGTGCAGGTGGAGTGGAAGAAGGAGGCGTGATCGCCACCACGTCCCAGACGCCGCTGCTCCAGTCCTCATCCATTTTCACAAAACACAGCTTGAAATGCTGAACTATGAAACTCATGGTTGGTGTCAGTATGAAAGGTCACAGTCCTTCCTTCCACATACTCCACAACAGCCCTGCCATTGCCCGTTTGTGGTCAGTCTGAAAGGTCACAGTCCTTTTCTCTACATAGCCCACGACAGCCCTACCATTGCCCATTTGGTGTCAGTCTGAAAGGTCACAGTCCTTTTCTCTACATAGCCCACGACAGCCCTACCATTGCCCGTTTGGTGTCAGTCTGAAAGGTTACAGTCCTTTTCTCTACATAGCCCATGACAGCCCTGCCATTGCCCGTTTATCCCCTCTGCCATATGAATGTACAATGCTGTCTCCTCCACTGCTACCTGTATTGTGAATTGACTTGCGCAACAGCCATTTTACACTATATTACTCATAGTGTTACATCATTTTACACAGTTTTCTTATTTATTCTTCATTACCTTAATGTTTATTTTATTAACGTTTTTCTTTATGTATTTGTCTTCTTACTTACGTTAACCCTTTTTGTATTATTTCCACTTTATCAATAGTTGTATTACTTTCTGTGTTATGGGACAAAGAAATTTCCTCTCACAGTGATCAATCAGGTTCTGCCTTATCTTATCGTTAAACTATCTGGCCGGCAGAAAAGCTGCTGACAGAGCTGCCAGCGGCAAAATGGAGAGGCTGCTGAACCGCGATGTCCCGGTTCCCAGGAATCGACCAGGACCGACTGTTTACCTTGCCGGTTGCTATGCTGATAGCCCAGACAATGGCCCCCTGGGCTCCGCCCACTTACACTTGCAAATCCAGCGGGCAACTACCTCGCTCAGCATGTGGTCTTGACTGCATCAACTTCTCTCCACACCCAAGCACCTTTATGTCATGAGACATTAAATTAGTTCTGTGCTAATGCACACCAGTTACGTTGAGATTAACACCCATCAGCTGGCACGTACAGGAGGCAGTGACTGACAATCACCGTCGCTTCTTAATTTCTGGGTAAAATGTGTGACTGTGTCCGTCTGGAGAATTAAAATCCTGGCTAGCAGCTGATCCTGTGACTTCTCGCCCGCTGTTTTCCATTCTGTGGGGGGGGGGGGGGGGGCTCTGAGCGATATCTAAGCCAAAGAAAAGCTCACACAAATGTTTACTCTGAACCCGCACAGACCTTCATAATCAGTACCTGGGAGGGAAGGCATCACCTCTAAATAGGAGTCAGTGGCAGAAATGGACTGGAGCCAAGCATCATGACAAGAAGAGAACTAACAGCTGCAAATATAGTCTTCCCCGTGAATGGAGGACACCAGAATGGCCCTCTGTTGCCATGGGAATTGTGGGTAATGTGGTCTGGAGGAGCCGCCTGACCGTGTGAGAATTCCACAGTTGCCGTGCCTACAGCGCAGCACGAGGTTACGGGGGTGAGGAGGAGCGACGCCCCGTGGGTCTGCTCATCCTCAGGCATACGCAGACTGGTGAGGGTGACCAAACAGGACACGGGGGCGCTAGTGAGGACAGAGGATTTAACATGGAGGAGATCCAATGGGAACAAAGGATGTGATTAAAAACAGAAACTGGAAAAGGTACACGGGACACGAGAAACGCTCGAACAGGAAGTGAAGGCCGTTAGAAAATGCACCCGCTTTAGGTAGAATGAGAAAGGACAGATTTTCTAGAACTCATACGGTGACAAAGTTTCCCTGTAGGAAAAACCATGGCAGTTACTTGCATGCATTGTGGCCGGCCTGGCAAAGTGCGAGCATGCCATTAAGACTGAATATGTGTTTTATAGGTAACACAGTGTGTTTACTGTGATCGACATCACCGCATGCCAACAGACCCTAAGGCTGCCCAGCTCCCTGGGTGTTGATTAAAACCAAACCTGAGGAAGCTCTCGTCATTCCGGCAGAGCGGATGCCCGCTTGCACACGAGTGCTGGTAGGCCAGCACTTATGGCACGTCGTTAAGAGAGTCATCTAATTAAGAGAGCGATCTGAAGCTTCCCCTTCATGGTCTGGAAATACGGGGACACTGTACCGTCTAATGTTACGGTCCTGAAGATATAGCAGGTAGCCTTCTGGTAAAGGAAGCTGTATTCGGGTTTTTAGACTGGTGCAGGTTGCTGAGCCTGTATGTTGTACTGCTGAGCCACTAGCCAGGGTATAACCAGTCATATCAATATCTAAGTGGGTCTAATTCTATGCCACGTCAGGCAAAAATGCTAAACTGACTAAAATTATGGCATTTAGATATAACATACTGGCTCAGGAATCATTGATGTTTTGAAATGTCTGTAATGAAATGTAAACATAAAAGTAGAAATGAACCGAAATGTTTTCTGCTACCAGCTTCTGGGCAAACTGCCCATTTCGGATACCTGGCATGCCTTTCTCATTTCTGACGAAACTGCATGTTTACATCTCATGTTGCCTTCTGTTCCTCCTGACCCTTCGTGAACCCTGTTCCCCGGGAAAATGAGGACCCAGCTCTCTCCCACAGCGAGGAATCTTTCTTCTAAAATGAGAGGCTGCATCTCAAGCGCCTAGGGAAAACCGAAAGGCATCGACTACAAATGGTCACGTGGTCTGCACTATCCCTTTAATTAGAGATGCCCTTTAAGTAGCCCAGTTAAGAGATCATCATCTGATTTGTGTTGTTGACTTGCTGACAAACTCTTTACTGGGTTTTGTGAATGAGGTCATTTAACCAGTAATAACCTTTGAATGAGGTCAATGACGCCATTAACAACCCTAGCAGTGCTCTGCGGTCGTCTAGACTGGTCTTCTCATTGGTCACGTACCACGAAACGTCCTTTCTGTCTGAGTTATATATCTAAATACTTTAAATCTGAGTTTTTTTGTTATTATGACATAGCTACTCAGAGAAAACAGCGAATCACCCTTCAGAATCTCCACTCAGCTGCCCTGTAAGTGCTTGAGTGGGGAGGGCGGCTGGAGACGGGGTGGGGCTCACCATTGTTGCAGTGCCGGACGCAGTCCTGAAAGACGGCCAACCACTTCTGCTGCTCCTTCTCCGTGGTGACGCAGAAGTACTGGTGTCGGGCGTACGGGTGCCACAGGAGGATGGGGAACTGTGTGGCACACTTCAGGCCTGGCGAGCTGCCTGGTTTGGCCTTCACGCCTGGAAAGGTGATGCCGGAGGCCAAAACGTGTTCACACACATAGACAGAGGGGACATGCTCACACACATGGACAGAGGGGACATGTCCACACTCATGGACAGAGGGGACATGTCCACACACATGGACAGAGGGGACATGCTCACACACATGGACAGAGGGGACATGCTCACACACATGGACAGAGGGGACATGCTCACACACGTGGACAGAGGGGAACATATGGGGACGAGTTCATACATACAGACGGAGGGAACACGTCCACGCACACGGGAACAGAGGGAACACATTCATGCACATGCGTGTGCACACAGGCACGTATGTCACACAAAAGATACACCCATCTATCCAGAACTGACTCACAGGACACTTTATCTTCCCACATGACTCACTCACCCTCCCAGCGTGCAGTTCATTAATATCCCCTCCCCCCCACGAACTGGCTGGTTTGCAGGTTGCACAACGGCGTGATGAATAAACCCTGAGAAGCAGCTACCCCCGTAATCCACCCCCCCCCCCCCCGCATTCCTACTCCGTCC
>JAODLC010000044.1:4317512-4330992 GCA_026781145.1 Hippopotamyrus pictus
GGGGGGGGGGGGGGGGGGGGGGGGGGGGGGGCGCTGCACTCCACTGCTCAGAGAAGAGGGGAGGGTCTCCATTTCCCCACCCCCTCCAAAACACAGTTAAGTCCCATCAAATCAAAGCTCAGTAAAGTACAGCACACTGGAAAGAGTATCCCATAATTTTATCCCTCTATCACCTGATGAATATACTAATTATAGAATGATAAATCCTTCATTTGCCACTTGCACGAGTACGAGTTAAGGTACACTGAAATTCTTCTCCTTGCCTACCCCATCTCGCGCTCCATATGTTGGGGGCCACCGCGGAGGGTCAGCCAGCATGCAGCGCCCCCTGGGGCTGGGGGGGTCACAGTGCAGGGTCAGCCAGCATGCAGCGCCCCTAGGGCTGGGGGTTTAGGGCCTCGCTCTAGGGCACACACACATGCGACTGTCGAGGCTGGGGCTTCAACTGGTGATCTTCCAACTACCAGCACAGAGTCTCAGTCTGCTGAACCATTACTGCCCCTCAATGATCCTCCATCCCAGTCTTAAGACAAGGGAACAGAACTGGGGAAGAATTTGGGTTATAACCTCATACCCAGCAGTAAAAAAGGGGTTCTATGACCTTCACATATTTCTCCTCTGCAGACTGACAGGGGCCCTGCTATTGAATCCTATGACAGAGCTGAAGACGCCGGACCGATGAGGCATTATTCCTCGCCTATTCTTCAGAGAAAGCTAACAGCAGGAGTAATCAGGACCGGACATTGCACTGGGAAGGAGCTGGCGTTCCTCTGTATGCACAGTGACTCACGATATCTTAAAACAAACATCCGAAAGGCAGAGAAGGCGCAGGAACCGAGACGGTTCACCGGCTCTCTCAGGCCCCACAGTCACGTCAGCCATGCACTAACGTGATAACGCCATGGGTGAATAGCATGGGGGTGGGGGGGGGCGAGACATGGCTGGGGCCTTTTGTGGAATGTGTTCGGCAAACAGGCCTGGGGCAAAAGTGAAAGTCGTGAGAACCGCCAGCAGAACAAAAGCTGGAAGCCCTGGTCCTGGTGTTCCGATCTCCAGCACTGAAACGCAGGGGAGCGGGACATTACTATAAATAACCCGCCTATTTTTAATAAGGCGTCGAGGAAGCCCAAGAGGGAATGGGAAGGGTCGGGAAGGCGCTGAGGTAGGGGCAGACTTGGGATTGGTGAAAAAAATGGTGACATCAGCAGTATGGCAGCGAGTGAGAGAGAGAACTTCAGGGAAGAAGCAGCTGTGAGTCACACTCGCTGTTTCATGTGATCTGACTGCTGACCTAGGAGGCACCAATCTTCACCACTGTGACACTCACATCTCACCAACATAACCACCATCCTGGGATCCGAGCTCCTGACAATGAGCACTTTAGTAAGACTGTTTACAATGAGGTTCATTTCATACAGGAAGTTGACATAATGCAAGTCAAGACCGACACAGTTTGGACCCCCAGCTGTCAGAAGTTCCCGGTGTTCCAGTATGTTGCCTTCACTTCTGATGTTTCCCATCTGTCCCAAGAATGTGCAACAATCAGGTAGCACTGTCTTGCAGCAAAACAGCCCTGTGCAGTTGATTGTTGATTGTTGATTGTGCAGTTGATTGAAACAGCCCTTGTAAACTCAACATACCTAAACCTAAGTCTAGTTTCTACTGCCGTAAAAATGACAAAGCCGTCATGAGGCGCTCTTTTATAGTGCCATCTGTGGGGTGTTTCTGTGGTCTCCCTCTGCCACCTCACGCCTCATCATCCTTCCATTGAACTAACTTGTCATTCCTCAAACTCATCTAGCTCAACAGCTCAACCTTATAACTCTTCTGTTCATTCCAGGTGTTCGATTCCCCCCCCCCCCCCATGCAAATGCCCCCCAAAACCAATGACTCTGGAATTCACCTGCCTCCTCTCAATTCTGCGAAGGGCATCGATGATTAAAAAAAAAAAAAGAAGAAAAAAACAGCAGCTCTAGTGAGCCCCTGTTCAGTCCACGGCCTCCCCACCTTTCACATTCCTTTCTCCCTCTCCTTTCTTAGTCAACTTTATCATAACAGCATCCTACACAACCGGCCCGCAGCCCACACTGTACGCCACTTTTGTGTTTTTCTTCTGACCTTCTTAACTCTCTCCTTCCTAACTGCAGTTAGCTTTACCAGTTGGCCATGTCCTCCATGTCCACTTCTCAGCCCACCCTACAAGCCCTGAGGATCCCCCTCGGCTCAGCAACCATCACAGTAAATCTCAGCTGCATTGGAAGACAAGGCAGTGCTGCTAATACCCATACAGAACTTGCTCCTTGGGGAACTGCTGGCCCCACGCTTTAACCTCCACACTGCCTGGGAAGTGAAACAACTCGGCCCAAATGCTGTGGCATGTGTGGTTTTCAGCCTCGCAAGACATGTGCATCAAGCCTCTTCAAACGCCTCCCTTCACTGGCTGTTGAAAGCAGCTTAAATGTAGTTGGAAACCCTGGTTCTGACTTGGCTTGAGACCACAATACCATAGGAATGCACCTCAGCCAGTGGATACCAGCCAGACCAAGGCAGCCAGAACCTACTGGAGATGTAGCACTTCCAACATTGCTGCTACTGCTGTGAAACAGGCCATCGATGGTGCCATGAGATTCCAAACAATTGCATTCACATCTTGGGTGTTTCAGGAGAGATTGGGAGCCCTACTCTTTTGGATTTTTGTTGAGGCAGCAAAACTCTTGCGTCTCCTTCTGCCAGCCAAAAATATCCTGAAGATGCTAAAAAATGATGCGATTCCAATGGCTGAGTGGTGCTCCCCATCAAAGAGGGTCAGGTTTTCACATCTTATAATGTTTATTTCATTCAAGGCAGCCTGTCCACAATCAAGGCTGCACATGGAACCCTCAAAATACCCACAGATGACCGTCAAACATGGGAAGATCCACTCCATTGTTGGTAGTGGCTAAGATACAAGGCATGTGACTCAGGACTGTACCTCAGCTACAAAACCCAACTATCCATGTAGCTGGTAGTACCTTAAGGATGCAGCTGTGAAATAATGCAAAAAGAAGGTTAAAAATGGGAACTGCTGATCCAAAGTCTGAAAGCAACGCCTGGTTTGGGACCTTGAGATGCAAATGACGACAGCTTACTTCACTCAACCCTGTAACCAGTCCTAAACCATGATGTCATAGCACGTGTCATAGAGGTGTGGGTCAGATGGCTTTGGTGATGCCAGGTCAGCAGAGGGAAGTAGCATGGAGAAGGACAAGATGGTGAGGGATCATGAGTCACCTAAGAGATGGAGGTGCAGCAGCCGCACCAGCCAGTGACAGGAACTGTAAGTAGCGTGTGTCCGACTCACCGGTGATAGTCGGCAAAGGGCAGAGCCGACATTTAGTGCAGAATGCGCAGGGGAGCGGAGAGAGAGAACGCACCGAAAGGGTGGGCGCTGTCACGTTAATTTGTCGGAAAAAGTAGCTATTGCCAATGGGTAGAAAAGCTATTTCCACCCAAACAGATGTTGGTCAGATGACTTCCCTCGAAATCAGACAAAAGTGTATTGATCCTCGAAGGGAAATTACTCAAGACCCCTAAAGATACCATTTCTCATTCAAGGTGCATAATATTGAGGGGACCAACCAATCCCTTGGTTGATTCTAGGGTAGGCGTTGTCACTGCGGTATTGTGGGTATGTTGCACAGGGGCGCAATAATGCACAGACTATAGCCAATAAACATCAGGGCCTCACTGAATCTTGGGAAAAATGAAACAGCAACACTTATTAAATCTGGCCCCCAGATTGAAACACCAGCGCCGTCCCGACTCGGCGAGATTTTTCCACCGGCGGAATACGGATGTTACATTGTTTTAATTTATTCATTTATTGATTCATACTTGCCACAAAGAGTGATCCTCTCTGTTATGCTGCTTCCTCCTTTTGTGGTTTCAAAACTATTTGCCTGTAAATAGCAAATAATTACAGTCATAGAGACAAGCAAAACTAAATAAAATAATCATATTTTGTCCCCTGGGATTTATGAGACAATTGGGAAAAGATTCAAACTGACACAATCCGCTTGACTCTTGACAACACGATTCGGCTCAGCCCGAGACCCTGGTGACTTACATTATGCAAACAGCATGACCCATAATGCCTTTAGGGTGGAGCTCTCAGTGTCAGTAATATCAGCCCGACCCACACTTTTGCAATTAAATTTTTGTTCTTACTATATACACATTACGTAAACATTTTAAGGCAGTCAACTTTATAGAACGTCTCTGATCATCATATGTTAGACTATGTTCCAACTGCCAAACACAAAGGAAAGTTTTGAACCCTGGCAATAAATAAAAAAACAAATAAAAAAACCACAGCTATCCTGCAGCTAACGTTGCTTGGACCCCTAAGTAGAATCACAGTAACACAACTAAGATTTGCATTTAGTTTGGGAAAACAGCAGCATTCTGTAAAAATACTGCACCCGTGTTTTGGCTCGAGTACAGCCTGGCTGTGCATGAGCACATGTAGCTGAAACTCGTCTGTGAGAACATGCCCAGACAACGGCCTGAGCTGCTAACCAGCAGGGGTGTGGGGGGGGGGGGCAGCCAAACACACTCGACGCAGAAACGAGGAAATACTCAGCCTTGCTGCCTGTATGACATATGAGAAGCAAAATCCCGTAGCATGAGGGGAGTAGAGCATGCTGTGGAGGAAGATGGGGAAAGACGCTTCAGTGAGCATCCTGGACACCAGTCACATGTGACTGTCAGGTCAAAGGTCATTTGGCACTGGGAAAAAAACACTGCCCTGCCTTGTACCTATAACATGGAGACTTCTTCTGTGGGACATAGGAAGCTCAGGATAAGAGGGCACCTCATCCAGACAGGGGCCAACCCTGCCAGATCTGTGCCTGTGAGTTTTATTTACGTAAGTGCATTGTGTTCCCACAGACAGGAGTACTTTTCTCTAGGTTTAAACAAGAGCCCAGCAAGACAATGCTATCCAGCAGAACCTCGTGACATAACACACATTTCTCACGTATAACAGAACGTGTGACTTGAAAGGATGTGATTAGCGGAATGAAAACAAGCCATACTCAAAATGTCTTGGAGAACATTCTTTCAAGAGGCCTAGATAATGTGAATGTAAGCAGAGCGATTTCTGTGTGTTTGCCATCGTTAGGGAGTGCGTGTCTGAGCGTGTGTGTGAGGGAGAGACTGCCGGATCAGCTGTGTTGCCCTGCTGCTGACTGACGGCTGCCTTGTTTTGATGCAGATCCTGCTCGCTTGACTGCAGTTCTGCCAGCCTGGCTTCCTGCCTTAATTGTTCTGGGCCCCTCACTGGTGCTGACTCGGGCAGAGGAAGTGACACGCAAGTCATCCTGGAAGTGACTGGGGTCTCAGCTGATTGGTCACAATCCCCAAAGATGAAGGTGTTAGGGGAGGGGGGGGGGGTCTTTGGTGTTTCCCTTAGAGCCCACTCATGTCATTAATGCAGCAGCATCTCAGCCTGTGTTTTTGAACAATTATGTTGGTTCATGGCTAAAATATTTATGGTTATAATAATCAGATTTATACATAATCTTCCATTTAAATAAACGGTGGCAGTAAATAGCTTCATGAACAATGCTTTTGTTTTTCTCTTATCTGATCTGACCCCGGGCTTACCGTAAGCACATAAAATTGTCCATATTAATGTCCACAAGCTCTCGGTTAACAGCAGTCACATCAGCGACACACAATGGCTACGTGGCCCTGGCACGAATTTATAATGACATTATCTTCATTTTAAGATCCATTTTTAAGTTATTCTGTAAGTATATTTTCCCCCTACCTAAAAAATTATAAAGATTTATTTAACGCATACTGTTTGCACTTCTGTGTGGGGAGTTTTGCTGTATTCTGTCAGTCACTGATCTATAAGGCCTGCTCACAGTGGTGAGACCTCCCATCGAAGTTTAAAAAGGACCAGCTTGACCAAGTAAGGGAAGTCCAGGGACTCCTGGGTGGTGGTGGAGTCTCACACATGCTGGCTGGATCCCAGGGCACCGGGCTACACATCCAAGAAAAGGTTTGGTTCAGCTGGCAAACCTTCTGCGTTCCAAGGGTGGAAACAAGCGCAGGGAATTCCTCAACACCTGAACAACCTTAACACTGAGTCACACACCAGAAACATCAGCACTCACAAAGAACTTGTGTTAATCTGCAAAAGGCACTTTTAATGTGAACATTGCCAGAAGGTGAGAGCTCCACCAGCAAAAAAAAACAATGAATTACTTAATCTTGCTTCCAGCACTTTGGGGGTCTTTTCCATTATACCTTTGGCAGCCGAGTGCATACAGTACATTCATGTAATTGTCCATGCGATTAAATTCAAATACAGTGAACTTATGACGTTCAGGCGATGCAGGACTGGAAACAGCGGTCTCCGTATTAATTCCACTAGTGTGAAAAGCAAACAGATTAAGTCTAGCAAATCATAATAAGCGTGAAATTCCCACCTTGATAAACAACTTTACAAAGTCTTATAAAGATAAGCCTGCCTGATTTTCTTTACAAACCATAAATACTGTAATAAGCAAGCATGATAAAAATGCTGCACAAACAAGGGAAGCTTCCACAAGACACATAACATATTTCATGTTCCTGTTTTGCCACTGGCACTGGTTTTCATAGCTGTACAGTTGAACTAAAAAATGAAATAGAAATCAGTTGGTTTAGACCTTGGAGACTGGTGACAGACGCGAAAAGGAATTGCATTACAAGGGCCTCGCTTATCAGACGCAGGTTACGATAGCAGCTAAGACGGGCCACCTTGCATTCTGCCAACCTGCTTTCCCTGCGATGACCAGAACACGCAGGTGTACTTATAGAATGGATCTCCTCTTCCAAAGTGCCGCCACGTGGGTGACACCGGGTTTGCTTCTTCGCCCCCGAGCGTGCTGGCACCTGTCAGAGCATTTGCACTATGAAGTGGGGGTGGAAAATTAAGCCTGCAGAGAGGACCCCTTCCGTGTTTTTGCCTCGCACCACATGGTCCCCAAAACACCTCCCCCCAGGTTCTGCCGAGCAAACTCTGCACATTTGGAATTTCCTGAATCCCAGCCTGCATTTTTGCTTTGTAGGCACCCCTGCTGTGAAAGACCCCAACCTCCAAACCCTCCTGTTTGCAGATTGCGAGTATCTAGTCTTTTTATGCAGCTGTAAGTTCTGCTCAGCCCCGGTACATTATGGATCACGCTCTGTTCCTCTCCAAATACACTCCACTGGATTATGTATATTATACATAATCGGGTGCAGACACCATGCACATCTGTTGTATTAGTACAAACAAACCGGTAGGAAAATCACCAGTAATCAAACTTCTTCATGTGATCTCATCCCAGAGGCTAACAGGAAGTTACAAGGCATGACAGTCTGACATGGATAGAAGCCAAACTCGGGGACTCCCAGAATTTCTTCCGGAGCTTAATTGAATCTGGCTCTTTTCCAAAAGGAATCTGCGGAAGAGCAAAGAGTAACTTAACTGCCAACCAAGACAGAAGGGCCCTGAAAATTTGGTTACCAGAATCTCAGATGCTTCCTAAAGTGTGGGGTTGAGTTCCAAATGCTGGTTTTTCAATTATTGCTTCAGCGTATGCATTATATTTGACATTGGACTAAAATAACAACTCAAGGCTGCACATCCTTTTCCAGCAGTAAAAGGCAACTGAGACTAAGGATGCATTCTCCGATAGGAAAGAATAATGTGCTCTGCAATTGATGAAGCAGTATTAATGCAGCAGCGAGGAACTGCAATGGCAAAAAGACGGGGTTTGATTCGGGTTTAAAGCTTCTACAATGTCTGTGTTTCACGTGGTTTTATTGAACGACGTTCATAGGTGTGGCTGCCTGAAGTGGTTGCGAAGAAGCAGCCGCCATTAGCACTTTGAGAGCAACAACAGCCGTAGCTGCAGAAAGCAGTGTCACCCGCTATGTCCCATTCATCAGCCTGAAGCGACTCAGCTGCATCCCGGGTCTTGGGTGAGGGAGTCTACAGAACCACCAACAGCACTGCTGCTGCTATGGTTGTCAAGTGGTCTGTGGTTTAACTAGCCTTCAAAGAGAATCTGTAAAACAGACAGGACTGCAGGAAACCATAAACACAGGCATTCAGGCACACAGTGACTCCACGAAGTGGTGAGTGTAGAGAGCCCACCCCCCAGCTCGAAGCCAGCTAAGAAGGGCTACCCCACCCAAGACTCCTTTCCCAAACTTGCTGTGAGCATGGGGGCCACAGGGTCTGAATCGGCTCCCTACTTCCCAGACCCCTGTCCCTTACAGCATTCTTGACATTCCTCGGCTAAAAAGCACTACTCCGAACCGGCCAGGATAGTCGGGAATGTCGGGAATGCTGGAGCCAAAGCTCCGGGGCCTGACCCTGAATCACCACCAGATCCACTCTGCTCCTGGTCCAGTTCAGACTGTGATTCTGAACCTCAGGAGTACTGGAGGCCTCTGTGAAATTAAAGGTTTGTGTGTGCCAGAAAACAACACCAAAAAATCTGCCAGGGTGTCAGTCACACTCAGACCAAAGGGTGTTCTAGGCAAGACAGATCACTGCTATCTAACTAGTCATCTGTGACAAATAGGAACACTATACTCACAATAAGGATCGCTCAATCATTTTGATAATACTTTTAAAAGGCAAATTATTGTGCATACTCCAGGTAAGCATGTATATAAAGTGCAGGTTAGTTTAAAGTGCAGGTTACTTTGACATATTTTCAAAAGACACAGTTATACACAGAATCATGAAGGCTGAAATTCCATACTGATAGCACAGGCCGTTAGAGGAAGTGAGGTCATATCTATTTCGAGCAGACTAGGAAGTTGTTTGCTTCCTCCAAAACAGGGCAGTTAGCCTACATGTTACTTTAAATCTATTACAGCTTCAGGAGCACAGGTACCATCCTGATAATACCTGTATCCTTTCACTCATGCCTATATATCTTCATGCAAAAATCGGCTGGGGTCCAGCACGAGTCGAGATCTCGCCTGACTGCCTAGCCTGACACCAGCATCCACTTATCGACATTCACACGAGACATATCCAGGTTAACTACCTCGGTAAGGAGGTTCACAGAAATGTGCAAATGAAGAGAACTGAAGCAGCATCCTTGGGGGCTGCAACATGGCCCCCGCTGGCAGCAGCACTACCTAAACACAGCTCAGCCATGCTAATATTAGCGGGTAAGCCCACACCCGGACCGGTTAAGGCAGTCAGAGAGCCTGGGCTTTCGCACTGGCCCGTCCCACTAACCTATGCTCCCTAAGGACACTACTGTATGTCCGGGCCTGACCCCGAATCAGCACCAGATCCACTCTGCTTCAGTTCTGGTTCAGGCCACCAGTTACTCCCTGCCACATTTCAACAGACACGGTGCGCTTCCAAGACTTTTCCCTAAATGACTTACAGACAGCAAGGTGTGTGTGTGTGTGTGTGTGTGTGTGTGTGGGAGGCTCCTGGAGTTTCACAAGCCGCATATTTCTTCTTTTTCCCCAAGGTAGGTGGGTGTGTTTCCATGCTGGGAGAGGAACTATTCAGTTAGCTCATGTCATTCACGCTGATCTAAAGAGGGCAGATGACTCAAGCTACATACTCCGCTTATGCATCGCGCACAAACCACCCGTGATATGCTGGATTACACCACCGAGAGGAAATATAAGACAATAGATGGCGATTTATGAAGCGCAGCAGTCAAATACATAGTTTTTCCACGTATGAGCCTCCCCCAGAAATGCAGGGGACAGTGCGCGTGCCACGTAGCGCAAAAAAAAGTATCACTGGAGGCGCGAGGCACTATATCGCACTCGTGCGCAAGAATCAGGTAAAGCCCAGTCAACATCAATAAACTAATTAATGTGCGTGAAGGTGGGATCGTAACCATTTTACTGCGTTTAACCCCTCCTCCGTGTCCTTTTCTTAAACAAACCCCATCTGCTAATTTGGCTAACCTTCTCCACGGCTACAGATGAACGAATTTCGATCAGTTAATGAGAGTTCAGGGGGAAAGGCAACGTGGGTGTAAAAAAAATGCTCCAACCAACTTACTAAGCTGCAAACTACGGATGTCCACCACAGACAAGCATCTACTCGATAAGAGTAAAATTATCGCACTGAGCAGCTTAGTTACGCAAAGCACTTTCTAGCCACCACATAAGACATTACTAACTTACCCGTTATCAGCTGCCGTTTATTCTCATCCAGGTGTGCCGACACTACATTCCCCATGGCGATAAGCAACCTAAAAACCCAGTACTCAAACTGGAAATCCTTTTGCTTTTATCCTAACAGCGGCGTCCAGTGACAACTCCGAACCAGTATGGATGAATCTGCCCTTAAATATATCCTTTTCAACTCCCGAGGCATACAAAACTAGTTTTATCCGAAAGGAATTTTCGATTTCAACTTGTGTAAAGATATGAAGTCTTGAACACAATTCTGAAGTTGCTATTAAAGCAGGAGACTCCGGTTGAACTGTGTCAGCAAACTAGAATATTATTCTCTCCACGCAAGACACACCCTCACTACTAGTTTAACGCGCAGACTTTTTTAAAGGGGCGTTGAAGGTGGGGTCATGGAAATAGTAAAAAAGATTAATATGATATGTCGCCCGTAAAATTGAGGAATACACATTTTTCTCAGTAAAATAATATTATTGGAAGTCTGTTTGTTGGAATTAAAAAAGAGGTTGAGTGAAGAAACACATGTGTAATGCACGTGTGTAAGGTATACCATTGCTACCCAACATTTAGTTGTCTTCATGGAATATCTGCGTCTTGCAAGTATCATTTCCATACAGGATGCTAATTAAGTAAATCAGCAGATTATATTTGACCAGGGTGTAAAGTCAACTGAATTTTAACGAAATATTACTGTTGCATTACCATCCGTGAACGTTCCGCGGCGCACTGGAGTAATTCTGAAGTAAAACTATTCAAGAAATTAGCGGTTATTTCGCGAGGGGAAAACTAACGATGTGCCAGATTCTTCTAAAATAGTGACGAATTTACTGAGCTTTGATATGCACGTGATAAAAAATGTACATCAAGGCTTTCTAAATATAACGAAAGAATAGCCTACCAGTAACTACTAAGATGTAATATTATTTTCTAGGGTGAAATGGTGAAATGAGTATCATGCATATTTAATAGGACGATTAATATCACATTGACACCCCGAGTACAACGAATCACCGTACTCCAAACAGCATAATCAGATATCTATATGCATGTCGATTTGCTTGTGAAAATACTTAAAGTCCGTATGAGTCTTGTGCAGTATCGGACATAATTAATAAACTGTATTCTAATTTGTCACTGTTATAATTAGTATTGCAATAATAAGTACACCGGACATATAATATCAAACATTCCAAAATCTTATCTTTTGCAACATTTTTCTTGCTCAAATGTTGATGCTGAACAATAGAATTTGGCTTTGGTTCCCTCGTGTGGCACTGTGCAGGTACTGTCACCCAAATAAACTATTACAAAAGTAAGTTCGTGTTATATATATACCAAAGGATGTAGGCTGTGTAATCTAACTTATTGCTTACTTTAATTGTTTGTTTTAATCATCGATAAAATGTCAATTCATGGAGTAAGTCAATTCCTTGCCTTATATTTCCCATAAATAAAATTAAACATTTTAACCGTTGCAGAAATGTGTTATGTCCTTATGTTTATATACACAACGCGACTAAAACATTCATTAATCTTTGTCGGTCATAAAAGCATTTATTGAATAAATAAATAAATTATGCAGCCGACATTCGGCTGAGAAATGTAAAAGTGACATTTTAAGCGACAGTGACACCTGTAGAATAATTTACATGGACAGTTATGATATAAAAAACGACACCCGGCGCCCAAGACCGTCGGCGATAAGGGAGGTAGGAAGCTTGGTATTACTGTAGGCAGAGACTCGGTGACGTCTCTCTATCGCCTCCCACCCCACAGACTGAAGCTCAGCAATCAGCCGCGATGAGAGACGCTCACCCTAACCTCATAAAGGAAGGCTTGGGAGGCCGAAGTACAGAAGGGAAGGCCAGGCAGCGCGCACCATGGCACACGTCGGCTTAAAGGCTTTGGTCGGAGACAGTAAGTATGTTCTTTGTCCTTTTTGCAGTTCCTGCCCCCTCCCCCCATCCTTATTTTTTATGAACAAGTGTCACGAGGAACAACGGTAGTTTTCAGAAGACCTTGTTATACACGGGATCTTATAAACATCCTTATGAATGAGCTGAAGGTGTGTAAGGATGTATCGGAAGCACTCAAGTCTTGGGCAAACGTTGAGCACTGATTACAGATTTTTGAAGATGGAAGAGCAATTTATTCATCACATCTCGGAAAATGCCGTTTCCGCAGAAGAAAAGTAACAGTCTTTCAACTAGGCCGACCTATAGAATTAAATCTCAATTATTATTTTTTTTGCAAATTGTCTTTTAAAATTATTATTATTATTATTATTATTATTATTATTATTATTATTATTATTATTATTATTATTGTTGTTGTTGTTGTTGTTGTTGTATAAAGCGAATACGTTGTGAAACTGGCACTATTTTTTTATTAACATGACTGATTCCTGATTAGTTTCGACTAATCGCCCCAAAGGAGGGCAGAAAAAAAATCCTTTTCGATAGATACGTTCCTCCCAGAGTTTGGATTGTATTATCATTCCTCTCTGAATTTCTAAATCTAACTCATATAGACCGATTTTTCAAAGAGTGGATTAAAGTCGTGCCTTGTAAATTGTTTCTTACACGCTACAATAACTATGTTACATGAGAAGTCGCCTGACATGTGCCTTTGGGGGTCAATTTGTCCCCAGGGTATACGATGTGGGAGTTAAGACTCAGTGCTATGTTACTATTACTTAATTTTAGCATACTCTCATAGTGTATGCCGGTGATTTTGCGTCTCTGACCATCCTGTGGGGGCGTTTGCGTGACAGCGCAAAAGGAAGCCGCGCACCTGACAGTGTGGCGCACTGATGGACAGCGAACCTATCGGCTGTCACGAGATCTCAGTTCGTTTAGTGCTTACTACTTTGATGAGTATGCCATTATTAAGCAAATATGAGTTTCAGTGTCAGTGAAACTGATCTTTCTGGATGGAGATTAACGAAAAACTGCATGATATTTCGTTTTTGCCCGTAAAAAACAAAACAAAGTAAGGTGTGACTGAGTGAAATTGTATTGATATGTTCTTAAAGATCAGATTATTTCTAGACAGCATTCCAAGACTGAAAAGGCATAAAACATTTCCTTAGCCTGGAAAATATATTTCTGAATAACACTGATAAAAAAATATGCAGTTTAACTCATCTGATAAAACTGCACACAACCAAATACTGTTTAAATGTCTTTGTGTGTGTATTCAGGGTTCGAAATAGCCGGTATCGCATCGCAGTTTGCGATGTAAAAACACCCACCTGCGAAACAATTGCCTAATT
>JAODLC010000044.1:4331092-4366808 GCA_026781145.1 Hippopotamyrus pictus
GCTCATGTAGTAGTTAGTGCTTCCGATGGTCATTTTTAAAACTTGCTAATCAAATTTCAAAACTGCTAATGAAATTGCAACTTTTGAAAATTTTGATTAGCAAAACTACTAATCAAGTTGAAAATCTTATTTGGAACCCTGGTATTGATCTATTATGATTTATTAGGCCTGTTTTTGCAAGACCATTGAAATGAACATTTATAAATCGTATGAAATGTAGTTTTAAGGTAATGACTGTTTAACTTATGTTGACTAAACAAAAAGCCTTTAAATTTCAAAACAACACAATGCAAGTAACATTTATTTTGTACCTTTTAATGGACTCTGATGAACATTTCTGTATCATTGATGGTACATTAATGCTCTTTGTTCCTTTGGGATGTTCCTCAGAGTCCATTTCTGTACCTTAAAAGGTACAATTACAAGGGTACAACCCCAATGACAAGCAAAGGTACAAAATGATATCCCTTTTTTTCTGAGGGTGTACCAGTGCTGTATTTACATGTTGATGGAACATGGTGGTTTAATTTGTTGTTGTTAGTTATAAAAAACAAATGCTATAAATACTAAAGAAGGATGAAAATATTTTTCTTGTATTTGGATTGTCTTTGAAGAGCCCCACTACCACAGTAAGCCGAGAATTGGATCAAGTTGACGAGTAAGAAGATTAGGAGTGGAGATGTCTTCTGTACGTGACGGGCAGCACGCAAAGGGCTGATCAGGAAGGCTTTGCCTTATCAAAGCAGATGGAGAACAGCAGATTCCCACAGCTCTGGTGAAGGCCCTGGGTGCTTGACGGTGGAGCTCCGGGGACGATGCCCCTGTATCACAGAGCTGTGCTCAGATAGTTTTAACCAGGGTTTGCAGACAAAAGAGACCGTAGAATGGGGGGCTGGGACTCTGTAAACTGCAGACAGAAGTGGGGTGTAGGGCTGGGGTGGATGGAGACCAAACCGCGAGTTAATCTGGACCCTTAATGCACCTTATGAATCATTATGGTTAAAGTGAAAAGGCTTAATGTGGTTTGAAGTACAAAAAAATACAGTGTAGAATCACCAAACTTTACGCGCACGACAGAGTCGAAACGATCAGAGACCGTTAAAAAGTTAGCATTTTTGTTATACGTTGATGTCTATATCGAAGGCTATTGTTAATTCATTAATATTCATGAGATGCTGCTTTGTTATTGAAAATCGTTCCAGACCTCTGACTTTGAAGAAAAATCTGTTAGAGAAACCCTGGCGGAGGCAGTGGGTGATTGGACGGGAATGGGCACGGTTACACTCATCTGGGTATTTAAACCATGAAGTTAGGTTTAAAGCCTGCTAAGCCTCTGTGCCTGTGATCAGAAGGTCACTGGTTTGAGTCCCAGCCTCAGCAGAATAGTCACATGCCTGTAGGACCTTAAGCAGGGCCCTTAGCCCCCCACCCCCCAAACTTGCTCTCACCTGCATATGGGCCTCATGAAGGGCAAGAGTGGGTAAAATGAAAAGGGAATTTTCCCACAGGGATTAATAAAGTATCACTCTTCTCTTTTGTATTGAGGCCAGGAGGAAATTCTTGAAGGGAAACCATCCTGATGTAGCTTCACAGCTACCATCCCGATGTGACCTTTCAGCTAGCAGCTGAACACATTAACCGATCGTGCCACTGAAGCAAGCCATGATGGTGGCTCAGTTATTCATAGTCTGAAGTGACTTTTAATTGTAAATTAAAGGAAGAAATTCCTATGCAGCAGAGGGGCATGGTCAGGGGTGTGTCAGGGTGTGCAAACCCCCCTGGCAAATTTTACTGTTGGGGCCCCAGACAGGAGGGGGTGTGTCCCTTATTTTTTTTAGATTGAAAGGGCCAAGCCTAACTCCCATATAGCACTGCTTATAGGAAATCATGCTAGCTTGTTTTCCCCGTGGTACCCAGCGCAGTGCAGATACTCAGATTCAGGATTTGCATAGAAGCCTTCATCAGACAGATTCGTTTTATCGCCACAGTAAGTTGCATCAAGAACAGAATTCTCAGAGTTATAGCTTTTCCAAAGCAAACTGTGGCCCTTATGAACACCAACGCACAGGAGCAGATGTTATGAAGACAACAACTTTCTGTTTTTGGTCCTTATTCTTTCTGACAGAGTGGTGGCTCTGAGGTTTGGGATCTGTGCCAGCAATCGGAAGGTTGTTAGTTTGCTAGGAGTGATCCTACTCCCTTGGGCCCTTGAGAAAGGCCCCTAACCTGTACTTGCTTCATTCTGGGTATGATGGTAATCTGCATCCAGCCCTGTAAGGAGGTCCTCCAACTTCCAGGGAAATTTGGGGTTTGGTTGCAGGATTCTCATTCCAGCCACTGGAAAAAAACTCACACTGGTCCATTTAGACTAGTGTGGTGCTGAGGTATCACCCGCTGCATGGCTGCACTCAGGCTCTTATCCCTGAGGTGGTTTGTGGTGTGGTGGGTGCAGCAATGAGCTGTAATCAGCATGTGCCCCCTTTACCTACCTCTTGCCAAGCAGGCTGCCTAGTGGTTCATAAACCACACCGGCATCCATGGTGCAGCAAGTTCGAGTCCCTGGAAGGGTCAAGAAAGGGGATTTATCTGATTTTGTTTTCAGCAAAAATACAATTTGTTTGAGTTAAGCAGTTTTGGATAAAAGCAGCTTAACTGTATATTAAAAAAGTGCCATACATATGATGTGATGTCCTCTACTGATGAATAAGTCTTCGATTCAGACTTTTTGTCTTTCTCTCATTTTTGGTACACCTTATGTTTTTTGTTCAGTATGAATTTTCCTGATTACGGTGGTCTCACCTCTAGCTTTGAGGTCGTGGAGGGGGGGGGGTCTTGCCAGGTGTGTAGCTCAGCGTCAGTGAGGTATATGTCTTGTTTATGGACGCTGATTTGGGGGTGTTTAAAGAGGTCCTGCTTCAACCTGTGTTGTGAGCAGATTCAAGACCTATGTCTTTCCCCAAGCTGTCCACTTAATAACTTTTGCCTGGACCTTGACTGGATAAAGTATGTTTAAACTGGAATTTGTATTGCAATAGCCCACTGTTAAACATGAAACATTAGGTTCATTGACATGCTGCAACATCAGAAATTTTGCCTAGGGTGATGCCCTTTTCCCAGAATGCAACTGGCCAGCTTCTATATGGCCTCCGCCACTGGGCGAGAAGGAGCCATTATTTCTGTTGCCGCAACGAACAGATGAAACCCGCAGAAGAGAAACAGGGTATTACCAAGCTTCAGCATCTGAAGGACCTCTCATCCTCACAGATTGGGCCAGATGATGTTTCAAGGTTTCACCTTCAGTGGATTAGTGGTATTCCGTGTTCTGAGATACAGAGAAGTTGTTGTGCGAGGAGGTAGCCGAACTGGAGATTAACTCCAGGAAGAATGTACTCTCAGGGTTTTTCTCTGGTTGGGCTTCTCTGGGCCCAGGACTTGGGAAAAATAATAGGAGGCATTTGTGACAGCTGCTTGTCTTCTGTACAGATGGAACGCAAATCATTATTATTATTAAAGAGATTAAACCTAGAAAAAAGTCAGATCTGTGTAGCAGTTGGGGTTTAGGGCTTTGCTGAAGGGCCCACTAGTGATATGATTTTTCTGCCAGTCATGAGATTTGAACCCATGTCCTTCTTGACACTAGCCCAGATCTATAAACCACCAAGCTAACCCTGAGACTTTGTAAATAAATTTAAATTGAGATGTAAGTTCCAAAGATGATTGATTCTGGGAATTCAAGGTTGAGAGGGAGGAAAGGTGACTGGCTGGCGGGACATCACGACACTGTGAAAATCACTGTGCGAGTGTGAGGGTGAAGATCTTCATCCAGGTGTCAGGAATGTGGAGCATGGAGCTTCCTGGTTGCTTTCTTCTGCACGCACAGAGGTGTGACTTCGCACGAGCTGAGTGTATCTCTGTGACTTGCAGGCTCATACTCCTCTGTAAACCCGCCATCTACTCCCCGTCTCTGTGTCCTAACCATGTTTTCTAGCTCTTTATGTAATTGCTGTGTGGGGGAGGGAAAGCCCAGGAAAATCCTTTAGGTTGCAGGATTCCTCAGGTCTTACATTCCCCCTATGATCTATATGATTTATTTCTGTCCTCTAGCACATGGTCCCCAAACTCACGACTCCCAAAACAACAAACCAGAATCTTGTGATGGCAACTAGCTGGTCTGGGTGTCAGCATATCTGAATGACAAAACCTAAGGGATGCTCATTTGCACACAAAGATAAATATGTAAAATAAATACAAATTACAAAATAAGACATGCATCATAACAATCGAAATGAACTAAATGCTGTGTTCTCTACAACTGAGTATGGTGACATATCTGAAGCCATAAACATGTTTTTGGAAATCGGTGACAATTTGATTACAGGCACACAGGCTTAGCCCACTGAGCCACACGCTGCCCCACAAATTAAGGTCCCATTCAGACTATATGGTTAGGAGAAGGCAATACTTAAAAGAATTTAGCAGTTGAATAATGGTTAGTCTCTGTTCTGTTCTGTAGCAATTCTGTTGATATCAGCTGTGATTTCTAAGTTAGTAAATTAAAATAACGTTGGTCTTTATTAACGTTGAAGTGGCTGGTATTATTATGACTCAATTCTTTCTTAATAAATCCAAGAGAATGTCCAAGGGGCATCCATTCTGCATGGATGTGAGAGAATAAGTTAGTTGTAGGTGGCGTCAAGTCCTGCAATGAACATGCTGGTCTAAGTTCAACCCATATGACCCAATGTTGCAAATTACAGTGGAGTCCCAAGTGAAGTAATTTTCATTTGTCCAAACAGTGGAGTCCCAAGTAATTTTCAATATACGGCGTCCACTCAGTATCATCACACAGTGCTTGCCATTGTGACGTTTTGTGAGCAATAGAGCGTCTTCTTTTTCATCTCACCAAATATTGCAACCCTAGGTAAGGATAAAAAAACAGAAGAAGCCCAGGGAGACATTCATTGATTTGTCACACAGTGAACCTTCCGGTTGCATCACTTCCTGTGGTGAAGAAGTGCCCAGAAATAGCACGAGTCGGATGCTAAGAGGATTGTTGGAGATTAGGCTCTGTGATTGCTGTGCCCCTCACACTCTAGCAAAGAGGAGACATTTTTTAAACAATATATGTCGTGTTAATCCGTCTGGGACAGAGGCAGACTGAAAATTCAGCAGCAGTGACATGTTGTAGGATGAAAAACTTTGCAAGTTCAGAGTTTCCCTTCAGAGTGGCCAAGGTACCTTGAAGGTAACGTCCTGTGCAAAGGCAAGGTGAAAAAGCGCAGTATATAATGACGGAATGAGCTGGGTGGGTTTTTGTCGCAGCCGCCCCCAGCCTTGTTCGGTCAGCTTCTCCTGAGTCCTATGGATTTACTTTTAGCTCATTATCTGACAGTTTTGGCTAAAGCTACTTTTTTCTTTCTTTATGCGTTCATATGTGGTACATAACCTGATGTCAAGTATTGTGCAATGAATTTTACATTGTTTTAGGCCAGAGGTAAAGGCTCCTCTTGGAGTGAACTGCTAAGGTGTTCCTGGAACCTCTCAGCATTTGTTCTTTAGAGTGAGGATATCGAAGGTTGTGGGTTCTAATCCCAAAGGCTGTGGGGGAAGTTATATCAGTGTTGGACCCTTAAGCAAGGCCCTCAGCCCCAACTCCCTCAGAGATGTTGGCCAAACCTGCTCACTGACCCTCAGCTGTATGATGACAAGTTTTTGCTAAATAAATGAATGTAAATGAGTAGAGTTACTGTAGGACAGATTATGCCATGTAGGAATTACATTAACCTGCCTAAATAAATTATAGTATGATAGCTTTAATTACATTAGATGATTTCTTCCTGTTTCGCATATTTTAATCTGCTCTTCTGTGTTTAGGGACAGTGTCACTTTAGGACAAATCCAAAAGTTTATGTGGGGAAAATGACATAAAGACGTATGATGACATGAGGTTGAACGACTGTTTTGTTCCTGGTGACATGAAGCTCAGCATTTTAATGAACTGATTTATTAAACATTATCCATGGCTTCACCATGATCATGCTAGTTGCTCACAGTGTCCTTTGGAAAGTAGACTTTGGAAATATCCTGTTTGGATTAGTAAACAAAAGTCACGATCAGCGATAGCAAATGAGCCAGCCTGTAAGGTCACTACTTCTTGTAGTTCGGCATTTCTCTGCAAATTGTAGCTGATGGTTTCCATGGCAGTCACACCAGACAGGCGTGGGGGGTTAAGTTCATTAGAGGAGCCCCCTCATATTAGATGTGTGTGAGGTGCTCTTTGGCAGTAAGTGATGTGGTGTTTCCAGCATACCTGAGTCACATGATCTGTAATGTGTAAAATTTCTATGTCAGCAAGTGCTGTTTTTCTCTCTGGTAATAATTTACCGGGAATGACAGTACTGCAGCAAATACCATGTTTATGTGAGGGTGATGTGCAGCTCAGTGGGTGGGATCTGTGCCCATGTCCAGAAGGTTGTGGGTTCACATCCCAAGACTGACAGAGTGACCTTATCACTGGTGAACTCTTGATCAAGGTCCTCAACCCCAAGTACTCCAGGGATGCAGGCTGTCCCTGCTTCCCACCTGAATGCTGCCGTAGATAATAGTCTCCGCTAAATGTTAAAAATATTATTTTTTTATGTTCTCATTGACGATAGTCTAAACAATGTTTTTGAAATTAAGAAGCTATGCATCATTAATAAATCCATTGCTCTTCATAAAACATGAGTAGAGCATTTTTAAACCATTTTAATAATAATATACCTGGAATTAGCTGGAACGGGCTATGCAGTGTATTTCTCTTTACTTACAGACAGCTGTGATTAACACTTACCTTTTGTTCAACAGAAATTATGAACAACGTTATTAAAAAAGTCAAAGAGAAGGGAGTATGGAAGGTATGAATTCTGTGAATTTCTCTTCCCATCACTGCAATATCCCCCTTCAGTTTATGTGACAGTTAGCATTAATAGTGGTAACCTTACAAAAAATTATATCTTTTACCTCGTACTTGTTATACTAGCATGTCAGAAGATGGAATGCGCTAGGCACCACCCCCCCCGTCATTTGCCCCACCCCTGCTAATCAGCTGTTGGTTCTAGGTGCTGCTGGTGGACCCGCTCAGCATGAGGATGCTGTCGTCCTGTTGCAAGATGACTGACATCATGCCTGAGGGCATCACCAGTGAGTGTTTCTCCCAGGGTGGCTTGGTGGTGGGATCCCAGGCGTGACGCTTCCTTCACATTACTACTCTCTCTTTCTCTGTCCTCCTCTGTCCTCTACAGTTGTGGAAGACATAAACAAGAGACGTGAGCCTCTCCCCAGCCTGGACGCCATTTACCTTATCACTCCCACTCAACAGGTACAGGGTCTCGACACACTTTAACATCTTTAGGATAAATACTGCAGCTTTTGGGCTTTCGTTGGTCTTGGTGGTTGTTACCATGAGATCATAGGATGGTGGTGCTGGCTGAGTGTCACATGGTGTCTTTTGCACGGGCATGTAGCCATGTAGTAAAGGTAGTAAAGCAGTAGTATAAGTAGCAAAGTAATAGTAAAAGTAGTAAAGCAGTAGTAAAAGTAGTAAAGCAGCAGTAAAATCAACCCAGGGAGGTTTCTGGCTATAGAGCTGCCTTGAAGTGCCTTGAAGTGCCTTGGAGAGCCGTCTTCACTGTCACACAAGCGCTGTCTTCACCCTACAGTCAGTACAGGGACTGATCTCAGACTTCGTCGACCCACGGTCTCCTCAGTACAAAGGAGCGCACGTCTTCTTCACTGACTGTGAGTGCCAAAAAGCAGTGCGACCTTTGTGTAATCATCTGCCTGCCATATCTGACACTCGCATGTCACTGCAATGTTTATTGAATTGGTGAAAAGGACCACCTGAGTTTGACTTGGCATGCTTGTACGTAGCCTGTGGAGTTCCTTGCCTCATGCTGCCCTGTTGTGACCCTGCTGCATCCTTCCTTGCTCTTGCAGCATGTCCTGACCTCCTGTTCGATGATCTGGTGAAGTCCCGGGCCTCCAAAAAAATCAAGACCTTGACAGAGATCAACATCGCCTTCTTGCCGTACGAGTCGCAGGTAAGACTCTGTCATGCTGCCCCAGCAATTCAGAGGAATTTCAACACAGAGCGGGCGGGTGGGTCTCGGTGAATAAGGACATAAGGAAGGCACGCAGCCAAGTGGTATCTGAACCCATGGAATGTTCCAGAACAGCTTAAGCTGGGGGTTGACCCACAAACCTCTCCAAATTAATCCAAATGCTGTTTCTCAGTGGCCATTGGTGCGGTAGAGGGATAAGCCGACCAGACTGTCATGTGACCCTGAACAGATGGACCTGGGTACAGAGGGAGGGGTTGCAGTGTGGGGACCTATAAACAGCGGGGTGGAAGGAGAGAATGATTCTCTGCTGGGGGGTTGTTGTCAGATAGTGTAGGTCAATGTTTCCCAATCCAGTTCTTGGGGATTCGCAGACAATCTATGTTTTTGCTTCCAGTTATGCTCCGGCAGGGAGCTGGGAAGGAGCAAAAATGTGGAGTGTCTGTGGGTTCCTGAGAACAGGGTTGGGAAACACTGGTGTATGTTACAGCAAGCAGTAGGGCCTGCGGAACAGAAAGAGAGGACAGAACGAAGCAACACATTTCAGTCAGCTGTAATTTAATAATACAGATTTTCAAGTTTTCAGTACGTGCCTCTGAAGATCTCCTGCCATCTATGTGGTCCCTATATCTAATGGTTGCTTAGGAGTTAATAATATCCAGCAAAGAGGATTAAATGCTCTCATGTATCCACTATCTAGATAACAGGACAATCAGAGCTCCCCCACCTGTCCATCTCTGAAGGGATTCTACATGGCATTTTACGTGATAACATTCCACAGGCAGGGGATACTGGGTAATCACAGAAAATTTGACTAAATATTTGGAACTCATTAGACGCCCCCTGACACACCAGAGTTCATGTTTACTCGTTACTATACAGTTGCTTAAATTACTTCCATGTTGGTTTTAAAGATAATGTCTTATATATTCATATTGTGTTTCACATAGATTCTGTGAAACGACTCCCTACAACCAAAAGTTACACCAGCTTAGTAAGACAGTTAGGCTTAGGGAATGATCTATAATGTCTTTATTGCACTTTTTTATTTTGTACTTTATGTAGGAAGACTGGCTTTTTGCACTTATAATTGTTTATTGTTATTCATGGCTATATGTTACCCAGCAATCATGTGCATGAAGAAATATACATTATTAATAGCTTTGAATTTTACCCTTATAAGCACAATTGAAAAGAAAGAAAAAATATATAAACAAACCTTCTTTGCAGTTTGCATGCTACATACTCTCTGGACAGCTGTGTTAATGTTCTGCACAGTTGTACTCTCCGGACAGCTGTGTTAATGTTCTGCACAGGTGTACTCTCTGGACTGCTCGGATGTATTCCAAAGCTTTTACAGCCCTTACAAGACTGAGATGAAGAACCCAGTCATGGAGAGGCTTGCTGGTCAGCTTGCAACGCTGTGTAGTACCCTGAAGGAGTACCCCTCCATCCGGCACAGAGGGTGAGAGTGCAGGGGCAGGGCATGCGTTTATATTCCATCTGATAAACGTAAGACACGTCCAGAGGGCTGTTTGTCCTGCCGCAGGTTCAGTGCCCAGTACTCAGTAGGTCTCTTTCTATGGTAGTAACTTGCACCTTTTTTTGTAGTGAGCCACACTTTTGGGTTTGGAGTGTGTAGTTACCGCCCCCATTTGTCCAAACGCAGGGAGTGCAAGGACACTGCCACACTGGCACAACTGGTCCAGGACAAGTTGGATGCATACAAGGCGGACGACCCCAGCATGGGCGAGGTGAGGGGGGAGATGGGTGGGAGATCATGCACAGAAGGAGCCCCTAACCAAAGATGGAGAAGAGGAAGCAGGAGAAAGTGCAAAAGAAAGAGAGGGATTGATGTTGACTGTGATACGTAGGGCAACAAGAGGCCTAAGACCCGTGATGGGTGCTTCTTCAGCAGATAATTGCATCTCTGCCGTGTCCATTGTCTTATTTTAGAAAGGGGTGAAAAATTTTGATGTGGATGTGGTATGTCACTTTAGATCAGAAGTGTAGTTAGCGCTTCGGGGTGGGGGGGGGCAAAAACCCTCATTCTTTACTTTATGTATTAAAGCACGTATCTGAAGCACACATAACCTATTATAACCTATTATTTTGTTTATCTACAGGGTACCAGCAAACCGCTTATGCAAAGGTGCAAAGTGCCAACATAGAACATGGTCTTGTCAATAAATTTGCAGTTTTATCTTAGGCCACTGGGAGTGCACTGCCCCCCCCTCCCTTTGCCCCCCATCCCAATCTCCACCCATGCTTTAGAGAAAAATATCGGCTTTACAAGTAAATATAATGTAAATTGGTGGGCAGCCTCTGGCTTTGCAGGCTAGGTGCCTGTGAGCGGAAGGTTGCTGGTTCAGATCTGGGGGCCCATGTCACTATTACATCATTCAGGATTAATGGCTGACCCTGTGCTCGGACCCGAGACTTCGCCTTCACCTGTACGCGTGTGTGTGTGTCTCAGTACTACAGTATGTCCAGTATACCTGCACAACTGGGTTTCCAGTGCAGGGATTTGCATGGAGGGAGACAGGACACAATGATCAGTGTCACTAAGGGGGAGTAGAACTGAGCTCTTAATGAAATCCCTGTATATTAAAATATAATACGTAATACGAATTTTGTACATCTGGCATCTTGTGAAAATGATTACTACTGCTTGTAAATACAGTTCACACTAATTAACGGCTGATTGACCCGACTGAATACTGAAAACACGGTGCCCCTCGCTCCTCCGGTTCCACCTTCCTGCAGGGTCCTGATAAAGCCCAGTCGCAGCTGCTGATCCTGGACCGGGGCTTTGACCCCGTCTCCCCGCTCCTGCACGAACTCACGTTCCAGGCCATGAGCTACGACCTGCTGCCCATCGAGAATGACGTCTACAGGTCAGTGCCTTTGTTTCAGTTTTGCGCCCTCCTCTAAACACAGGGTTCCCAGCTCTCCTGCATCTAGCGTGACGCTCGCGCTTTCAGGCTCTCACACTCATGCAAGACATCTTATGGCAAATCTGTATTATTCTATTATAAACCTTAAATTAGCTACATCAATAGCATTGCGGCAGTTTCTAAACCCTACAGATTATTTACAAGGTAATAAAAGTGTCACATACATGTAAATGAGTGTGTAGACTTGTCTCGAAATTAAAATCACACCAGCTAGCTGACCAAACACGGCAACCCTGAAAACAGATGCCAGAATTTAACGGAACAAAACTATGAGTTAATAGGAAGCAAAAGAAAGTGTTTGATGACAAGGACAGCCTGTGCTCTCCTTGTTTGACTGGCTACAGAAGCTTTAATTGTGCGTGAGATGTCATCCAACTAATGTTGAGTGCAGGATTATATGGTTTAAGTAGCTCTTCCTAAGGAAAGAGGAAGTTTCCCGTACGTAATACAGAGCAGGTAAGGGAATCCCCTGAACAGTACCACGCTGGCTGTTCCCCACAGTCTCAGTATTACCCATAAATTCCTTACTACCTACGCCGTTTATCATGTGACCCAAGCTGCCCAGTTATATCGCTTTAACCTTTAACCTCCAGCACATTATACACAGATATAACAACAGCTGCTGCGCAAAAACTGAAAATGATGCTGAGAAAAACCCAGAAAACCCATCAATGCTTCTATAATGGGAGACCGAGGTTCCCTGTACACTAATGCCAGTCACGCCTCGATTTCTGCCTTTTGCGAGACTGCCAGCCTTGCTGAGCTTGTCGGCCTGCTCTTCCCATGCTGTCCACTGAGTCTCCTTTTCGGGTCTGTATTGGTCATTCCAGGTCTCTCTCTCTGTCTGTCCATCTCTGACCACCCCTCCAAACATATCCATCTCAGGTATGAGACCAGTGGCATGGGAGAAACCCGGCTGAAGGAGGTTCTACTGGACGAGGACGACGACCTGTGGGTGACCCTACGTCACAAGCACATCGCTGAGGTGTCCCAGTGAGTTCCACCATCCCCTCAAGCCCGGACGGCCTCTGTGCTAAACGGATCACATCAGTGACACAAACTGGGCTATCAAAAGCATATGCTGACTCTGGTCTATATTCCTTTATCTGAAGACAAACCCCATGGTCACTAACTCACATGCTTGTACCGTAAAACTCACACTTTCAGACTCACGCTCACGCAAGAAATCTTATGGCAAATCTGTATTATTCCATGATAAACCTAAAATTGGCTACATCAATAGCGTTGGGACAGATTGCAAACCCTGTAAATGCGTGGGCATGTGTGTGCAGACTTGATTGAAACACTCACTCCAGCCAGCTGACCAAAGTTGACAACCCTGAAACAGCTATGAGCTTTTCTCAGGAATAAGAAGTTTGCTGGTCTAGTGCCGGGTTTAGACGAAACGAGTTCTCAACTTGTATTGTGAAAATAGGATGCTGACAATGTCTTAAAGTTCACTAACAGGATTGGGTCATCAACACTCCGCCATTGTTATTGTCTTCACGGTTCCATATGATTTTTCACGTTTGTGCCACTTCTATTGAACCTCTTTAGATGTTCATCAGAAATTCTGATCTTTCTTTGTTCTTTTTCTCACATCACTCTCTCCCATTCTATCACACACACACACACACACACACATACACACACACACACACACATACACACACACAGGGAAGTGACGCGCTCTTTGAAGGAATTCTCTGCCAGCAAAAAGATGAACACCGGAGAGAAGGTACAGGCCTTACACTCCCCCAGTTCCTGAATCAAGAATGTTCCCCCCCACCCACAGTTATTAGGAGTCCCTTAACCTCTGAGTACCTCACTGCTCACCCCATCACACTAGTGACGCCTGTTAGAGGGCACTGCTATGCAGTTTGTCTGTTAACTGCATGAGTATTATTGGAAATTAAAAGAACGAAGAGGTCCTACAAACACTGTTTGTGTGTGTGGGTTATGTGTCAGGCTCTGCTCATCCCATCCTCCTGTGTGCCACGCCCCCCTCACTACCTCGTGTGGAATCTCTGTGTTACCAGCTGATTCTCATTGTTAATTAGTCTGATGTATAAGTCCATGTTTTCTCTGTCCGTCATTAACATTATTGCGTGGTTTCCGCCTGTTTCGTGGTCCTGCTTGTCTTCACCCTGAATTAAACCCCGCATTCCCCGACTCCTTGAGTCCTGCCTCTGCTTCCTCGGTCTGTGCCCTGTTCAAACTGTGACAGTTATGTATATATTACATTGTGAGGACCACATGTCCCTACAATGTAATAAAAACCTGTTATTTTGACCTTGTGGAGACCGTCTTTTGAGTCCCCATGCAGTTTGTGTCTCTGTGTCCTACAGACTACCATAAAGGACCTCTCCCAGATGCTGAAGAAGATGCCTCAATACCAGAAGGAGCTGAGCAAGGTGAGCATGTCATGTGACACCTGCTGATTAAGTAACTTCATCCAAAAGGATGCAGTACAGTCCCTGGAGACTTCATACTTTTAAAACAAGCTATTTTTTACTTTTACTTGAGCAGTATTTTACTGGATGACTTTTACTGTTACTTTAGTAGCATTTTGGTGTGTTAGCTGTAGTTTTATTTAAGTATGAAATTTGAATACTTTTTCCACCGCTGCTACTGTAAGTGCTAACTAGGTCACTCTAGATGTGACCCACGCTTGGTGAAATCCTCCTACATGGATGATTGTTGTGGCTAAACTGCTTTAAGCTTGGTTCTTGCTTTCTTTCAGTACTCTACCCATCTTCATCTGGCTGAGGACTGCATGAAGCACTACCAGAGCTCTGTGGACAAGCTGTGCCGCGTGGAACAGGTAATTACACCAGAACCTCACAGTCACCATTTCTTTCTGCATGACACACCGATCCAAAAAATTAAAAAGATCAAGCCAAGCTAGCTTTGAATTTTTGTGTCCTGCGTTGACCTCTGACCTTTCTTGCTCCGTACACCATGTGCCCCCGTCCCAGGACCTGGCCATGGGCACTGATGCAGAAGGAGAAAAGATCAAGGACCCCATGAGGACCATTGTTCCTATCTTGCTGGATGCCAATGTCAGCACTTACGACAAGATCCGCATCATTCTGCTTTATATCATCCTCAAAAACGGTGAGGTGCATGCATATACACAGCCGAAGTGGGCACTCTTGTCACAGGCTAATGATTCGACTCGGACTCGACTCACAAATTTCATGACTTGTGACTCAATTCAGCAAAATTGATGGAAAGACTTGGACTTGAGGGCAAATACTCGAGACTTGGACCTGACTTGGACCCTGTGACTCGAGAAGACTTGAGGTTATAGTCCCCCCTCTGGATACCATAATGTTAATTTTATCATATCAGTGTGTATTACTCCTCTGCGATCTGCATTTTCAATTGGCTGAATGCAAGGTCTCCTGAGAGAGCTTGTTGGAAAGATGCATCACTCTCTGCATATAAACTGATGTAAAAACTGTGTGAGGACAACTGTGAGTGGACACTCTTTTTCAATCTCTCTCTATCTGTAGAGAATGTGTCCTACCATGTACTCTGGTGGGTTTTTGCTGCAGCAAGTATCAGTCACTAAAGGTAAAAAAACTGGCATAGGTAGGGACTCAAGTTACATGACTCATGACTTGACTTGGACTTGAGTCATAAATTTGATGACTTGTGACAGCAAAAACGGAAAGACTTGGACTCAACATGGACTTGAGGGTACCTGCCTTGACACTTCACTCAGGCCGCAATTTTTTGACTCAAGACTTGACTCGCCAAGGAACAGCTTGTTCCCATCCCTGATACACATATATACTCAGATGTTCAGATGTGTGAAGTCACATTGAATGTGATGGTTTCATTTAAAACGTTGAACATGTTAAAGTGAAGAGTTAAGGCTATTTATATCAGCAGTGAACCATACACAATATAAGTGGGGGTGAGGGGCCCCTGCAAAGAGCTGCCCTAGGGGCATGTGGGGACCACATGTTCCTACAATGTGATTGAAACTTGTTATATTGTCCTTGTGGGAACCATTTTTTCAGTCCCCACAAAGGCAATTCAATTTTATAAAATTCTCTGATTGCAATCAAAAAATTAAAAAATTGCTGAAAGTCTTGCACCTTGTTTGATTAGTTATGGTTAAGGTTAGGGCTGGGTAGGGGTTAAGGTTGACATTGTTGGGATTAGGGTTATGCCCATAGAAATGAATGGAGAGTCCCCACAAAGATACGAATACAAATGTGTGTGTGTTTCTGTGTGTGTCAGGAATCACGGAAGAGAACCTGACCAAGCTTCTACAGCACGCGCAGATTCCCCCAGACGACAGTGACATCATCCTCAACTTGGCCAACCTGGGTGTGCCCATCATCTCAGATGTGAGCCCCCGCCCCGTGTCATCACCCACCTCCACGGCTCAGTGGTGTTGTACCTTTAAAGGTGTCTGTACGTTGGTACAGCTGGGTGCCACCTCTGTCACCTCTGTCACCTTTCGCAGCCCAACGTACGCCGGCCCAAAAAACCTGACCGCAAAGAACGCGCCGGTGAGCAGACGTACCAGCTGTCCCGGTGGACCCCCCTGGTTAAAGACCTCATGGAGGTAAGTACAGTATCCGGTCTTGCTGACCCCAACTCCACCACCAATCAAGCGGCTTTCAGCTGTGTGCTGCCATTCCGTCAGGAAGCCATCGAGGACAGGCTGGACCCCAAGCAGTACCCCTTCATCTCCACACGCAGCCCTTCTTCCCATGGAGGTACCACTGGCAGGTGGGCGTAGCGAGGCCTTGCGCTGTTGTTGGTTATTGATCCACCGTGGGTGTAGGACAGACGTTTTAGCACCAGTGTTCATTCAGTATGCGCTTCCAGCAGTGAGAACAAATGTTTATGAACACAAACCAACGTATCTAACTGAAAAGGTATTGTGGTAGCACCCAACCAGAAATTGTGATAAATTAACAGCCAGACCCCCATTATATCCATATGAGGGCAAATTTTGTTTTGTAAGACCTCATAGAACTCAAACCTCAGGTAAGCACATGTCTAAACATTGGATCAGTTTAGCTTTACATTTCAGGTGTAAGTTAGGTTATTTAATCTGGTATTTTCAATTGCTCGAGTATCCCGAGCCAGAATTTGTAGATTGTATCTAATATCATATGAAGTCATATATGAGGATGAATAAATAAACTGAAAGGTGATTAAATGCCCCCCCCCCCAGTGCTCGGTATGGACAGTGGCACAAGAGTAAGCCCCCCGCGGAGGTGCGAGCGGGCCCCCGCCTCATCGTCTTCATCATCGGGGGGGTGTCCTTCAGTGAGATGCGCTGTTCCTACGAGGTGACACAGGCAAGCGGCAAGTGGGAGGTCATCATTGGTGAGTCGGCAGCTGAGGGGGCGGGTACAGGAAGTGACACGTGGAAGCGATGCAGCTAGGAGGCACTTTCACTACAGGACCTGAGAAAACCATGGATTTGAGTCGCGCATGCACCAGGGTTGCAAGCCAAATACAAAAAATGACAAAAAACTAACTAAAAAATAAAAGCAAGCCGTGTGCAGTTCCTGCGAGGGGGTTTGTCAGGATCAATACAGACAATTAAAGGAAATCAACCATTTTATGAAAATTTATGTAAATCGATTAAATGGACCTTAACTTTCTATAATCGTTAAGGTCCCTCACCAAGGTCCCTCTGGTCCCTCACCAAAGACACGGGGTTCAAAGGGTGGAGATGAACTGATGGGCCCTTCTCTTTCCTGCAGGTTCTACACACACACTCACCCCTAAGAGATTCCTCGTGGACCTGCGGCACCCCGACTTTGTAGACCCCAGTGAGCCCCATGAAGAGGATCCTGAACAAGCCAATAAAGTAAAGGCAGCTGGTCAAGCAGATCTCACCCCGATTTGTCCTGCACTCACTCCACATGTCATATGACTGTAACCAAAGGCTCCCATTGTACATATGGACACCAGAAAGACCTGTGATTGGTGCTGTTTGGGAAAAGCAAGGCAGGTTTTTGAAGGTATTGTGGCTGGAAGTGTTGAAGCTGCTCATTTTGTCCTATTGAAGAATTCTGCCATTAACTCTAATTTCAGGAAGTCAAAGGTGGTTCTTCAGGCAGGGTTTCCTTCATCTTTCGAAAAGTTCAGCTCCTCTCCAGTCTTCCACACTATACATTCCTGCGCCTTCTGTGGCCCATTGTGGGACAACTTAGTTTTTTAAAATCTGAGCAGAAATGATTGTCAGGACAGGAGCCCGGCCCTAATGGAGCTGTCTCCTGCCTGCTTCGCCGTTTCCCAGTAGATACATATCTTACGGACAAGCTCAGTGCTCCCTTAATCCTGGTTTAATCCCGGTTCTGCTGACAGAAACCTACATTGTGCAGCAGGCTGCTTCCAGGCTCAACATTTCTAAGACCACAGTACACAAGAATAATGTGAAACAGGAGGTACTGGGAACGACCAGAAACCAGCCAGATAAAAGGCAGAAGCGACTTCCTAATGCCAGAGATGACCGTTAACTTATCTGACAGTTTCTCTTAAATCGGAGGATGACATCAAGAGACCTTCAAACGGAATGGGAAACATTAAGTGCAGGTATGAAGTGCGATGCTAGGGCAGTTTGTGTCAGGCTCCTAGAAGCAGGACTGAAGTCCCAAAAAGCAAAGAGGAAGCCCTTCATTAATGAGAAAGAGGGAAGATCCAGGCTGCAGTTTGCAATATATATACTGTACTGACACACACTCATACATTGAGAAATGAGTCAAACAAAATTGTACTGTGGTCTCTTCATATTTCCCATGGCTGTATCACCTGTGGGGCTGTGTGTGTGTTTGTGTGGCCATTTGTGCTGCATTATCCTAAGAGACTCTGAATAAATTAGTATAAATATTTTTTGTTAATTATTGTATTATAGACTATTATAATTTGGTCAGATATGTTTGTAAGTCAAGTCCATTATGAAGTAAAAAATCCATCCTGTGTGACTTTGCTACCCAAATGACTCGAATATCAGCAAATATTTAATTGCTGGGTTTGAAATGATGTATTTCCACTACCAGTTAAATGTTGTTACACTGTTACATTTGGCCTTATTTTAATTAAGTTACAGAGTTTAATAACAGAAAGGCCAATGGCAGGTGAAGCAGTTTCATTGTCCTCCTCAGCCGCTGGTGATGCAGATTTAGCCCCATGTCATGCATGCTTATCTTCAGCTGGGCATGTAGATTTCACCGGGACCGGTGTGTTTGGTGTCATTTTTTAATTACTGCAACTGTTTGTCCAGTTCAGACGTCGCTCAGTTGGAGGATACTGCCTCCAAACTGCCTTGTTTGTTACAAAGTGAGTTTAGATGATTTGCTAAATGTCTGTTTAGTCTTTTGAAATGTTACTGGGAAAACAAGGCAGGATTGTAAAGGTCTTGTGGCTGGAAGTGTAGAAGCTGCTGTTTTCACCTCCCTGTCTCTCTACACCTTAGGAACCCACACCTTAACCCCTGCTCAACGCCTCGACAGCCTCAAGGAGACGACAAGAACAGAAGAGGGCGGAGAGGAAACCAAAACAGACCCACTTTCATCTCTCATGACCAAATCCCTTCATTCGTCAGTTTCACACCTCCTCCTGATCACTTTTTCATTTCCCTGCTTCAGTGCTTTTTTATGCCTATCCATCATCCCCCTTTCATCCCATTCCTTCATTTCTCCATTCATAACTCTTCATACTCTTTTTAATTTACCATTTTTTTGATCCTATTGTTTGTGTTTTAGAGGCGTATTGCAATAGAGAAAAATGCACAACATAAGCATTTATACTCTTTACAAGGAATTTTAGGATATAATTATACAGATCCATTTAAATTAATATCCAGTTATCTTTGCTATAGAAAGCCTAACTGTATAAATACTAGGTGTCTGGGATGAACAGTTGGATGATGTGTGGATGGGTGGAGAGAGAAACTGCTGTGAAGAATGAGTCTTGAGCCATGTTATGTACTTTGCACCAGGTCAGGAGTCACCCCTAATGATCCTCTAATGATACCCTTGGAGCGACACGACTTGTTAACACAGCGTGTTAAAAGCACAAGCGGCCAGCTGGGAGTTTTGTGAAAGCTGACTGCCTCTGGATTAAGAGCGCACATGATATTTTGCAGCAATATTGACTTCAGACTAGATAGCCTAAATTAAAAGCAGGGCTACCTACTTTACTGATAGGATTCCTCTCCATGCATTTCTTTGAAAGGGAGATTTACTGTGAAAATTCCATTTAGTGTTAATAGCAATACATTTACCACATGCAACATTTCCCAAAGACTCCCGTTAGCAATTTATATAGTTGGAACCGTTCAGTTGCATGGTTCCAACTATGTAAGTTGCTAATGTTTTTAGCTTTGGGGAAACGCACCCCTGGACAGGGATTTTTGGGTATTCAGTGCTCACATTTACCTCCATTTACATGCCAGTAGTACCTGTTTGTGTTTCAGCTTCTGGTTCTAGTAAAAATTTCCACTGTAGAATCATCCCCATTTCCTCAGGAAACATTGTAGCACCATGTGTTTAGCTGTAGTCAGTGGGAACCAAGGAAAATACTCTGTAACAGTTTTCCTGCAACGACACAACACCACTTGTGAAATGAATCCGTGAACAGAGCCATTAATATATGCTACCTTTACCCTGTATATTCTGATTGGGTATCTTATGTTCTCTAGTGTCTGTTTTGTAATAGACAAGCCCCAGTTTTGAAATACCTTCTTGTTTGTGTAGGTTTTGCTTAGTGATCCTGTGATCTGTGTCTCCGCTGTTTATCAAAGAGAGAGCTCTAATAAAGAGTTTGTACCCTTTACAGGGATGCCGGCTCCTTTGTCAGGTCAGCTGCACTGTGGCCATGTGTAGATGCAGCCAGTCGGCTTGTGGTCTAATTACAAGATAGACCTGGAATCGTTCTCTGTGATTCATAATCCCGTCACTGCCGGCGTCACTGGCACCCGCAGCTGAGTAGGTTTGAGCCTGGCGGGTACTTGGCTGGGAGCCCAACTAGGAGAGCCGGGCTTCTGCTGGAAGAGGTGTTGGTGCGGCCAGCAGGTTAGATAATCCTGTGGTCAGTGTGGGTCCAGTGCAGTGACGGGGTCCAGTGCAGTGATGGGGTCCAGTGCAGTGACGGGGTCCAGTGCAGTGACGGGGACACTGTGCTGTAAAAATGCCACTGTCCTTTGGGTGAGACGTAAAACCAAGGTTCTGACTCTCTCAGGTCATAAAAGACCCCTGGGCACCTTTCAGAAGAGTAGGTGTGGTACCCCGATGTCCTGGGCAAAATTGCCCACTGTGGCCCTATCAAATCTGGCCTCCTAATCATCCCCTATATCTAACTGGTGAATTCCCTCCTGCCCCTGACCTTTGCTACTGGTGTACTGGTGCAGAATGGCTGCCGTCGCATCATCCACATGGGGGCTGCACAGTGGTGGGGGTTGAAGTGGCTCCCCATCGCGTCTATAAAGTGCTTTGGGTGTCTTGAAAAGTGCTATATAAATATAACATTCATTCATTCCTTCATTCATAACGAAAATCCCAAAGAATTAATTTTCAAGAATCAAGCAAATTCAGAATTGTCACATCCTGCCCGCCATGTCCACCTGACCCTCCTGTCTCCTCCCTACATGACCCTAACAAGCCATGCTGTTACTTGCTTGTCTTGCCTCTCATGCTTGTATTAATCACTCCCACCTGCCTCTCATTATCTCCATCATTAGTAATGTTTTTAAGTACTTCCCAGTCCTGTGTCACTCAGTCCAATCATTGTTGCTTGTCAGCGGCTCCAGATCCTCTATTTATTGGAAATAAAGACTCCTATGGGGTTATTCCCTAAACTGGAGCTATATTTGGGTCGTTCCTTCCCCAGCCAGCGTGATACAGTCATTTTGAGTTGTTCTCAGCGATAGTGAGACTTAATTGGTCCGATATTAAAATGTATGCTTCGTCGGACTGACAGTTGTTTGTTTACTGTGTTATTATGTCTTTGCTCTCAGAAGTGGAACTCGAGTCAGTTCCTGTCTGCGTAACTGTAAGCTGATTGGTAAAATACAACACTCTGTAGTCTTAAAGAAAACACATGCATAGATGAATCGGTGAGGTGGTGCCTGCAAGCGTGTGCCTTGTGGTTGGCTGTCATCCTGGCCAGGGTGATCCTGGGTCATGCCCAATACTTCCAGGAATAGGTTCCAAGTCCATCGTGAACCTTTACTGGATAAACAGTTACAGACGGACTACTTAAATGTCCACATGATCAATATAACATGTCCATTTCCTGCTTACAGAGACCTTAATGCTATTATACCATGGCATAGAACACATGACATTACCCCACCCTCACTATGTCTTATAATAGTTAGTGACGCATGACCAAAACAAGATTGCATTAATGTAGCCGTTTGTTGTATTTTCATTTGATAGATTCAGTCTGGTCCACTGAGGCGGTCTCAGGGTTCAGACAGTGCGGTCACACAGGAGAAGTCCACACCTCATTGCACTGTTTGGTAGGACTCTCTCAGATGTATTCTTCAGTCTCCTAAAACCTGGAAAAATGCTTTACTTGCCCAAGCACTTTGGCATGCCACTTTTGCATATCTGATCTTCCCTCCTTTAAGAAATATACACCCACACACACAGGTGAGAATGAAGGTGAAGTCTAACGCAGTGTTACTCACTCACCTGGTACTCCTGGGACATTTTTTGGTGGGGGGGGGCTCTTGCTCAAGGATCTAATATAGATATGACTATTCAACCATGGATGGGATTTGAACCAGCAACCAACCAATCACAGGCACAGAGCCTATAATCCACCAAGCCATACCCCGGCCCCATGATTCATCCCTGTCAATAGCCTGAAGAAAAACAGTGAGACTAGCATCAGTATGAAGTGACACATCCCAGACACAGACTCCCCAGTGCCATGTCTTTTTCTTAAGCTGCTCAGCACATGTGTCACTTAAAGACACAAAAAAGGATTCTTTTATTGTTTTTGCATGGGAATGGGTCATATTCTTTTAGCCCAGCCTGTTATCATATTGACTGAGGTGCAGGGAATCACAACGAAAGCAGCTGTAATGAGACCCTATCATTTTGTCTCTCTATGGCCAGGAGACGGTTCACAGGGGGGCAGGGCAAATGCTTGTTATGCGTGTTTTAAAATTCCAGCTAAAACACTGCTGAAATAGAACAAGCTGGTGACGATGGGGTGGGTTGGATAATCAGTGGAGAGCACTCCAGAATCTGGATGTCCACGGAGTATCATGTCAGCTGTCCGGTCCTGCGGCCTTCAGTTCAGTAAGCGGCTGTTGCCACCATATGCACATTTGTATTTCACCTCTCTTGCAAATTCCATATTGCATGGCAGATTGTACCCATGTCCTGCAGCTGCGCACGTGTTGTTGGTCGCAGACCTAATAACTAACTGAATAACCACTGGTTGACTGTGTGATATGACTTACATTCCATCCTCATTGTGTTGATGTACACAGCAGTCTTTCATTGCAAAGTCGTACGTGTCGCTTTAACCTAGGCTCCTCGACGCTTGGAATGAACGCGGAAAATGCGTGGCGGCCGTAATGCGTACGACTATGAGTTGTGAGCGTCAAGTATAAATCAGCCCTAAATGGATCGCTTCTCACATTGTCCCCATAAGTAAGCGAACTCCACATCTCAAATAAATAAAAAATAAAAAACTTCGGTATTCCACGTACCTGGGTAAATAAAGGATGCCCGGATTCCTTTCCTGGGGGGGGGGGGCCAGTGAACTATGACAACATGCCCCCCGCTGCCCCCCCCTAAATACGTATGCTACTTGGGTCTGAAATTAATTACTATTATTACTATCATTATTATTTACATCTATATATGTGAGATGCAATTCTGTGCTTTGGGATCAGGCGATACGGACGGAAAGTGAGTAAAAAGCTAATGACATATAAAATAATCTCATCGAAATAAGACAGTCTAAACAAGAAATCAGTGTTACATATTTGCAAAAACTGTAAAATGTAATTGCAAAACATTGCAGAAATAGCATCGGTTTTTCAAAATTGTTTTTTCCTTCTTAATGCTGGCGATCTAGTGTAAGTAATACTTGGAGGACATTAAGATCAAATGCATCTGCCCCCCCCCCCCTAACAGAACTGCCTCAGTCTGCCCCCCACCCTGTAGAAATGGTCTAGAATCGCGACTGTTTCTTCCCCCCAGCTCATGCTGCTGTCCTTCCAAGTTACAGAAAGAACGGAGCCGCGCGTCGCGTCGCAGCATGACGCGGCTTAACCCTGGATTTGCGGGACTTTCCATTTGCTCACTATCAGAAAATGAGGAATATCGCAGCGGCGATGACACTGCCCACATACAATATGCCCGCCCCAACCTCCTTCATAAAGGCAATCAATTCAATGAACCTGTTCCTTTCCTTCGGCAAATTTCCATTTGATGCATTGCAATTGTAAACCTTGACTTGAGATGGCGTTAAACGATAGCGAAGTGTCCGAGTTTATTTTAACAGAAAACAACCGCAGGGAAGAGACCAGGCGACAGCGATGCAGCTCTCGGCTAGTCATTTACTTTCTGTTGTTTTTATGTGGTGGGCTAGTCGCATTGGGGTTTCCCTTCGGCAGTAAGGTAAATGGCTGTTTGTGTCATGTTAGGTTTAATTGCATATAATTGCTGTCAGAGAGAATATATTTCTTATTTTATTGTTATTTGGGCTATTGCCGATAAGTGTTGCCTACGGGGGAAATGCAGTCAGGTGGACACGTTTGAAACATGATTCTGGATTAATGTCCATATAACAGGTGGCACAATTAATGATAGTGATTGCGTCTGTTTTTCAGTTGTTTTCGAAGCGCACTGAGGTAGCCGCGGAAAAGGGTACGTTGCTCATATCGCCTTTACTATCTGCTTTGCATGCATGCGGTGATACTTGCGGCGAGAGGGCTGCTTATCTGCGGCAACGCACGCGTGCGGCTCACGTATCAGCTCCTTTCTCTCATTCAGAAGCCGTGGCGGCTCGTGGCCAGGAAGGCGCGCTCCCGAACGCACATCTTACCGGTAGGTCCCGGAATGCACAACAAAATCATACTTACAGCAGATCGACATCGAAAGAAAAAGTAAAATTGAAAATTAAGGAGCAGTTCATCTTGAACGCTCCAGGTCCTCCTCAGATCTGCGTGTGCATCACCGAACAATATTGCTTACCAAGTTAAATTTCTTACCATGGCGAATGCGATTGACAGAAATGCACTTATCTACAAAATACTTACGAACTGTTTACTAAGTAGGGTACAAGGGGAAGACAGATGAATGGGATTTTATGGTAAAAATAAGTTTTTTTAATGTTTACTTTCTGCTCAGCCTCGTCAGACGTCAATGTCTCATCGAAATACCTTCCGTGGGAGTACGAGAATGGGGATGCCTACCTCCATCTCTTTAGCTACGACGAGGAAAGGCGTGCCCTCATTGTCCCCGAGAAGGGCAGGTACTCCATCTACCTGCAGGTGACCTACAAAGAGTCCTATAATCTCATCTGCCCCCAGAGCGGGCTGGTCAGGTTACTGCAGGCGGTCTACGTTTGGTCGGACAGCTACAGGATAGACCGGATTCTCATGAGAGCCAAAGACCACGTCCGCTGCGGCAATCCGACGGGGGTCAGGACGGTAACCAACACAGGCGTTTACTCACTGGAGGCTGGGGACCGACTGATGGTATACGTCTCTCAAAAGAACTTGCTTGAAATAGATGAGAAGTCTCTCTATTTTGGGGCGTTCCTTCTTTCTCGGGGGACGGATGCATAGTGTTCGGCGCACGTTTGGCGGAGAGCACTTAGCGGCTCAACTCAAGCGTGTCGGGAACGGGATGCGTCTTCTGCTGTATGCCATGGACTTTGGGTCAGTTCGGGCTCATTTTTCTTATTGCTGGTTTGTTTCTTATCCAGGATGCTATGCAGTCCGTCGTTTGGTGTGAGCTACTGTATGTGTACCCCTGAGTCTTATTTTCAGTTATGTTTTTATAATCCTTTTTACTTTCGCGAAATGGCTTAATGTAAGGTGAACTACCATTAGAAGAAGCAGAGAAGAGCGCTGCAAGATTTGCACATAAAAACACACACGTCTGTATGTCCAAAGGTATTGAGCGCTTGGCAGTCAGTTTTGGTTACTGTAATTCATGTTATAGATCAATTATCCATTCATTCATTTTCTGTAACTTCTTATCCTACTCAGGGTTACATGGGTTCTGGAGTCTATGGGCACAAGGCAAGTAATAACCCAGGATGGGGCACCAACTCATCACAGGGCACACTCACATATGCACCCCTACGGGCATCTGCATGTTTTTGGACTGTGTGTGGGGGGGGGAAGCCCCATCCCAACACTGGGAGAACACGAAAACCCCACACACATGGATCCATGGTGGAGACTCGAACCCAGGTTCCAGAGGTGTGAGACAACAGTGCTAACCACTGTGTCACTATGCACCCCCCCCCCCCAGAGCAATATGTTATATAAATAATAATATATAAAGAATATTATATAGTGACAAAATCATATTAGGCTACTAAAAATTCAAATGATCGACATTACCATCAGAACTGGTTTAACATGTGAATGGGGTTTGCGTGACTGCTCAGGCCTAATGAATGCATTTATAGATTTGATCCTTGAGTACAAAAAAGGTTTGTTCCTTGACCTCCTGACCTGTGTCAGGTCAAATGATGTTTTCTTTTTTACTATGAGAAAATTTTATAGGAAAATACATTTTGAATTGTTTATATTTTTATGTTAATATCACTTTATAAATGGTTTTAAGGTTAAAATGCTATTACTTTAATATCGCCATTGTCATTGGCTAAATGTACTGTTTTTCCTTTTATATTAAATATTGTGAAATATATTTTCTTTTTTATGACTTAGTGGTTGTTCTCTATGCAGCGTTTCAAGCTGTCTTCCGATTCTCCTTTTGATAAGCAGTTAATTTGTTGTCATAAAATATATCAGTATGGATTACATTGTTATTCATTGACATTAACAGCTGTATTCAGCATCCAAGTTTGTATATTATTTAGTAAATTTTTAGTAAACAAAAAGAATTGAACATGGGGTCATTCTTTCAAGATGATAGCTTTTGTATTAAATAATACTTATTAAATAATACAATAGCAGGTTTTCTGTTTTTCAAACATCAGTAAGAGATTTGGTCACTGGGGCTGCATCTGCCACAGAGGCAGTGAAATGGCACTAAAAGGTACTGTGTTACTTTGCAGACAGATGGAACCTTTGACCAATGGAAGCAGTGGGACATTCACATGTATACATTTACTTTACGTAAACTAATTTCTTCAGATAAAAGTAGTGACTTCGTAACTTCATAATTCAATAATGATAGTGGTTCGGTGTGTTTTTTTCTACCTCCAGATTACCATATAGGGCATACCTCACTCTCAACGCACTTATTTCACGTACAGCTGCTAGTGTGCTGAGATAAGCAGTCCTTGTCTTGTCTCGAGTTATGCAAACAACATTGTAAATCAAAGGTTAAACAAGAAGTGATTTCATCGAGAGCATGCGTGCGCACGTACGGGCACGTCACACCATCAGGACTGCGAGCCAGAAATGACCTCTCCACAGTGAAACCAGTACTCTGCTTTGAGGTTAGTGTAGATAAGGTCGCAGTCAACCAATGGTCAGGTTACAGGAGCCATTCCCGGCGTACTGGGTCACATCTGGACTTCGTACACAACAGAGAAACTGGGACCTGGATTCATAACATGAAAGCAAAACGAATGGCTTTGTCATGTTGTTTAGTTTTTGCAGTGGATGCTGACAGTTTAGCCATTTGCGCACAATCATACAGTATGTGATAACGATGCATTATGATGTATGATAATACAGTCAAACACCAGGCCTGAGGTTTACCCAAACTTTGGGGTTTGGAGATGGGCTAGTACTCTTCCCTGAATAAAATTAACCTGATAAGTGAAAGTTAAGTTGCTGTGGTTTCCATGTACGTTGCATCGATCGCAGGGAACACGCTCACACATTATGGGCCATTTGGAGCATCAGCTCCACCACCGGGCTGCAGACTGGTCCAGGGCCGCATATAAAGAATAATAATTTAAAAAAAAATCCATTTCCTCGACTGTTGGGAGTCTGCAGGGTTTTATTTTGAAAAAGGACCAGATCAACTCCCCTTCACTTCTGTCTGTGCCTCTTTCACAGTTTCAGTCATAGGTATGATAAGGTAGGTGCAGCCTTTGCAATTGGACATGAATCTGTATGGGCACCATGTAGGGCAGGTCAACGCGAGTCCCTGACAGTAGACCGCTTGGAAAAATGCCACAGGCACGTGCAGCGTACACACAAATGAAACCTTGACAACAGGCATTGTGAGATAACTTTTCACAAATAAGTAACAATTTTATTGTATTTCATTGTTATGTAAGGTAGTACACAAATGATGGCTGTTCTGTGGAAAATTGTCTTATTTGAACATGGTCCTGTTTTGATTTATTTAAATTGAATTTTAATTTTTATATTATTTACAATTTCCATTTGAAATGTAGTTTTAATTAGTTTTCAGTGTGGTTTATATTAGTTTTTATTTTAAAGACATGTTTCTGTTTAATTTCTATATATATTTAGTTTCAGTTTAAGCTCTAGTAATTTTATCTCTGTGGGACACACTGAAAGTTCAGGTATTTTATGTGTCTGACCTTAAGAGAATCCTACATAAACACACTGCACACATTATGTACGAACGTTTTCAAAATGGGCAAAAATTTTTCCAGGCATTATTAATAGTAAAGATAAGTAAATAATTACATTCGCTAAACTGAATTTACAAACAGTAAAGTATTTGCATTTACTTTTATTTCATATAGCTTTGAAAGCAATATTTATAACTTTTGTTTAGTTGTAGTTTTTTAATTTAATTTTATCATCATATTTCAGTTTACAAAAATGTTTTAGTATTCATTAATAACGGCCTCAGCAGGATTTATTCTGCAAAACAAATGCTAAGCAAGAAGTTCTTCATTTCTGCCGGATTGCAACTTTGGCAGACTAGAGCTCACCCCCACACTGCACCCCACCTAACCCCCGACCAACAATGCCAGGAGACACCATTTCTGAAGATGCAATCCTGCTCGTGACGCCATATACCAGCGTCACACTGACGGACGGGGCTGTCAGCAAAGCTGCACTTTTCTCAATGTCTGCATTGTTTTCCTTTCTCTAATAATGAGGATTTCCTCAAATATGTTCATGAGCTTGCTATAGAAGTTCCTTTGGCAGATGACCCTTCCCAGAATCCGGGCCCAGTTCCTGTTTTGTTTAGGTGTGCAGTTTCATGACGCCCACACAAAACTTAAAAAGCAAGACGGTGTTAAAATCTCACATGAAACTCGATAAACAATCCTGGGTTACTGGGTCATTGCCATACACAATTCTTCTGTAGGTTTGGCAGAGAGCTGTCTGGGTGTCATCAAAAGGAACTGAACTTTTATGGCTGCCATCAAGCACTCAAACAGACCATGAGGTTGTGTGATTGCACCACCGACCCACCCATCATAGTCCACAAAACATGTTTCTGTTGTGGCAGCCCGCACTCTCCGTGTACAGTCCTGTTCTAAATGGTTCATTCTAATGCTAACAAACTCTATTCTCAAAAAGGCCTCTGTCATTTAGTCGTCTGTATAGGCTAAAAGCGCAGCTGAGAGTGAGGGTGTGTCCGTCTATCTCTCACCTCACTCCAATAGAAGGAAAACATGGAAGAATTTGTGGCGTCAGAGTGCTGATAAAGACCATTGTTAAAAGCAACTGCTGGGCGTACAATTAGAAAGGCAACTGACCATGCTGGTATATCAGTATCTCAGGAGGTAATAAATTAAAGGAAGCTGCTTAAACTGGAAAGGAGCAGAAGGAAGGGTTATGAACAGCCATAGTTATAGCCACGGGTGTCAAATGTGCCAGCAATTTAAAAGGTGTGGCAGGTCCTTGGAATACAGCCATTTGACTCATTTGACATTATGACTGGAAATGCCTTTGGTGAAAATCACATTCATGGTCTGGAGGCTTTATTAAGTCCCCAGTAGCTGTTAGAATCCCGACTGCTGGTTATCAGGCAGTTTGTCAATAAAGGCCATTAGTCACTCTGTTGTGGTAACCAGGCAAATGATTTTAAGTTAAGTCACAATCCATCACATGGGGCATTGAACTTCAGTCCTAATCCTTGCCCTTCCTGTGGGCCTGCAGGGTCAGTGTCATGTTGGGACTTTTCACGATATATCAATGTATTTTCAGAAGGAGATACAGGACGGCACAATACCCGTTATATCAATTCACTCTTATTGTGCATTAAAATTTGGATTGGTTTTTATAGAAAGCAATAGTATTCCTTCCTGGTTGTACACATTGTGAGAGGTTTGGATGTGACGTTGCGCAGAATACCAGAATCCACAGTTAAAACCAAACCATTCAGTTAGTGCTGTCTCTTGGGGAATCGTTACTCTGTTCATTTCCTTTAAAACATTGACAAATAGCTCACAGGTTAAAATATCATTTGCGGTGTTTGTTTTATTTTGGTGAAGAGTAATAATAACAAACAACAAATTCAGAGCACTTGCAGTGGTTCTCTTTTTAGAACCATTTGTCAGACAGGTTTTAGATTTTTGTTCAGAAACATTCACCCTGAGATTTAAGAGCAATTTGATAAACTGATTTTTAAAAATATTGTTGTTAGACATAGTAACACCCTCTCCAGTGTAGATGTAGCGATGCTGTAGTGTAGAGGTAGCGATCCTGATCCGTGGAGGGCCGCTGCGGATTTTTGGAATGACCTCTCAATCAATCAATAACAGTGGGTCCCCAGGACTGCTGCTTTATTACTGGCTGATTGAGAGCACCCCCCCAGAGGATCAGGAATCAGGTTCACCTGCAGTGCATTTTAAGTGGGTTAGGAAGCTGTGCCTGTGATCACAAGGCCATAAATCCCAGCTTTGCATTGAAGGAGGGGTCGAAGATGTATTACAGGGCTCAGTGGAACTACGTACTATTACAGGGGGACATTTCATTTTCGGTCAAAAAATTTTCATTCCTTACATATTGTGTTTGTGACTGAGCTTCAGGCAGTGGCACCACATGAAATCATGCAGCCACTGTCCAAACAAGAAAGAACTGGTCATTCCAGTAACATCAAATTACTGATTTTCAGGTCTCTGGAGTTCCAGTAAGTGTCTGCCTCAGTGAACATTTCTGCAGCGGAAACAGAAGCATCGGTATATGAGTCAAACAAGTGATCTCCGGTAAAATACGAGAACCCTGGGGCACATGGGCTACGATTTGTAAATACATCATTAGGCATTTCTTATTTAAGAGGAATGTATGAGCGATTCAGCTTGGAATTCCACAACTTCTAATGGCGGTTTCTTGGTTGATCTAAGGCCAAAGTTGTCTGAGTATGCAGCTCAGCTTCTGGATGATACCATAGACGATATCATGTCATGACTAGACTAGACTACCGCTGCCATTTACAGAAAACTGACAAACTGCTGCTGATAATTGTAATGTGGCAGCATGTTTGGTATTGAATCAGCCCAAACTACTCACATTACACTGTCTGAATGATGTTTGAGCATTACGTAGCTTAACTAACTTGACTCATACTCCTTGTGTGGCCTCTCGCTTATTACTTGCATCCTGTCTAGTTTGCCTCTCGCAGAATTTACTTTTGACCTTTTGCAGAGAGAGAAGTTTGAGGAACTGCAATTTTTGGACCCCTCCCAAAAAAAAACAGCTGGGTCAGATGGGTTTGCTCCATTCATTCTTAAATTAGCAGCTTCGATCATTGCAGCACCATTAACAAATATCTTTAATCTTTCTGTTTGCATGACTGAACCAGCTCACTGGAAAGAAGCCGTTGTACAGCTTCTTTTAAGGGCAGTGAGTAGGAAACTTAAACTGTTCTATGCCAGTATCTACTGTAACCTGCATTTCTAAGCTTTTGTAGAAATTGGCTGAATTTGCCTTCTGTATTCTTTAGTCAAATGGCCCTCTTTGCAGACTCGCTGTAACATTCATTGGTTTACCCGTATCTATAAAACTATTCTTGGCTATTCACCCTCTTACTGAACTGTTATTATATACAATCTTTATTTACATTATTATAAAGCCACCTAAATCTGGCACCACTGTTATTACTCCAATGTGCTATGTTACATCTTTTGGCACAAAGTACTTAATTTAACTTTATTCTTGCATACATGTATATACTTGAATTCTTGAATCTGCTTGTTGTTAATGCACTCACTGTGGGGTCTGAGAGTAACGAAATTTCAATCCACCGTGTGTCCTGTACATATGGCTGAACTGACAATAAGACTTTGACTCAATGCTTTGCCTGGTAGAATAAAGGTTAAATAAAAAATAAACAAACAAACACACCTCCCTGTCTCTCTTCATCGACTCCTAAAAGGCACTCGCATGAAATTCCAGCTGTGTGTGAAGTCTCGCTATAGACATTTCTCAAAAACTCTGATTGCAATGATCTGTCACATATGGTCATCAGAGGCACATCAAGACCGATCCTTTCCATTAACACCTATACTAGCCTACACCACTCTGTCTTCCCAAGGTAGTCTCTCGTGTCCTCTGAATGCTCTATGTCTCCCTTTCTAAATTCCTTCAAAGCTATATACTTATACAATCTGCCTCATTTGTATGCTTCTTTAAACAAAAGTATGTATGATTGAAAATGTATGATTAATACTGAAAACTTTGTATTATTAGACATACATTTTTACGTAAACATTTTCATGACAAAATTTTATTTACTACCGTTATGGTGTGTAATTTGTAATTTTAAGCAAAGTATGAATGAATGTTACATAAGAACATAAGAAATTTACAAACGACAGGGGGCCATTCGGCCCATCAAGCTCGTTTGGGGAGAACTTAACTAATAGCTCAGAGTTGTTAAAATCCTATCTAGCTCTGATTTAAAGGAACCCAGGGTTTTAGCTTCTGCTACACTAGCAGGAAGACTATTCCATACTCTAACTACATGCTGTGTAAAGAAGTGCTTCCTCAAATTTGTTTTAAAATGTAGGTGTTACGTTTATGTAGTGTTGTTCAAGACACCCAAAGCACTTTATAGACGCGATAGGGAGCCACTTCAACCCCCACCACTGTGCAGCCCCCATGTGGATGATGCGACGGCAGCCATTCTGCACCAGTGCGCTCACCACACAGTAGTAAAGGTCAGGGGCAGGAGGGAATTCACCAGTTAGATATAGGGGATGATTAGGAGGCCAGATTTGATAGGGCCACAGTGGGCAATTTTGCCCAGGACATCGGGGTACCACACCTACTCTTTTGAAAGGTGCCCAGGGGTCTTTTATAACCTCAGAGAGTCAGAACCTTGGTTTTACGTCTCATCTGAAGGACGGCCTCATCTTTACAGCACAGTGTCCCCGTCACTGCACTGGGATCCACGCAGACCACAAGATCAACACCTCTGCCAGCAGCAGCCCAGCTTTTCTAGTTGGTCTCCCATCCAAGTACTGGCCAGGTCCACTGCAATCAGTATAAAGAATTTTAAGTAAGAATGACCCTTCCCAGAGGCAATTAAGGCATTAAGGAGAGAAAGATGAATTTAGAATTCTGCCACTCAAAATCTATTCTACATCACTGGAAAGAAGCTGCAGATATTATCCGAGAGCAACTGTCCAGTTTGATATCTCCACCAACACATGTCTTTCATCTAGCAGTTGTTTCCAGTTGGCACCTTTCCAGGTATCTTAATGTAATTGTTTAATCTTATTCTCTCACTGCGTAAGTTATACTGATAGTTATCCACCGGGCAGGACTTGGGGTTGAGCCTAGTGACCCAGATACTCCCTCTGGTGGCCATTTGCATACAGCGAAACCATAGGAAAGTGAATTCCATTCAAACACAATGAAATTTCTGTATTCTTAATTCTCCTAATACTGTTTCCTTAATTAGAAGAAGAAATGTTTGCATAAACCAATCTCAACTTCAATTTTATTTAAATTATTCCCTGATTTGTTTGAGGATTAAACTATATAGCCTGCTACCGGAACCCCCCACCCCCAAGACACATGCTCACTTCCTGTTCTGTTCTCCTAGCTGATCCAAACGTCTGACAATTCAGCAAGAACAAAAGTCCATTTCCCTCATTGAAATGGTTCTCAGAGCCGCCCCTCATTGGCAAGAATAATCATAGTAGGTGTTGAAATAGAACAAAAATTCATTCATGTTTCTCCAACAACTTATCCTGGACCTGGAGCCTTTCCTAACAGCATATGGCACAAGGCTGGGCCACATGCCAGACAGGATGCCAGTCCACTTTGGAACACATAATAGCACACTTCAGACAACTTAGTGACATTACATAGCCTAAGTTCAAGTCTCTGGGCTGCTGAAGGTCACTAGAGAAGACATCTCGCATAAGCAGCGCAAAGGTGGGATTTAAACCCTCATCCGGGGTGTGTGAGGTAACAGCAAGTGGGACTTAGAACAGAGGGGAACTAACCAATGCATTTATAACACATGGGAATCCCATATTAGCACTTAGCAGTGCTATTGCTATTTTAGTCATCTTTATTTTTCAAGACACCTGAAACGTGTAGAAGAAAGTATGCGAGTATCTGATCAAAGATCTGATCAAAGCTGTCACGTCTTTACGTCAGCCTGCAGGCGGCTCCCCCGCGGGGCGGCGCGCTGTCACGTCACGAGAACAGCCGCGCACGCCCAGATTATAGCCACTAAAGCCAAGGATCTGACTGGAGAGGGGCAGGATCCTGGGGGCTTCCCGTTAAGACACGCCCCCTGAAGTTGTTATGAAAGGAAAATAACATTCACTTAATAAAAAAGGTTCAGGATTCATGATGCTGGACAAATCATAAGCTTTATGTGCTAAAGCTGTGCTTATACTCACAAGCTGAGGATCGTACACGATGCTGTTTCATCCTCTCAGATTTCCTGGGTGTCTTAAATAAAAAAACAACCTCTTAAAGTTTACATGTTGTTCCTGGTAACTGATCCTTGTTGCTATTCCCACTCAGATGCCTCAGTAGTCTTATCATCATCTTATAGCGTCAGGCAACAACTTTTAGCTAAAGGAATGTTTCAATATGACCTTTTCTGTAGTGGGGTCTACACAGGAAGGGAAGAGTGCGAAGAAGCATTTCCTCAAAATCTGAAATAGACTGCTGGATATACGTCCTGTTTACTTAATGCCATGAAAAGAAAACGTGTCTCAGTTCCTGTTTCGCTGCCTTACACTGCGCTGATGAAAGAGACCGACTCTCAGTAGTTTACATTTTTCTACCGTATAGGGATTTTTTTGTGCACCGCTAAAAAAAAAAAAATCATACGACCTTTTACCAAGAACGCAACAGAAAGTGCTACCAGATCTGCCTGCAAAATCCATCCCATGATTTTGAAAACCGCAGAGGGAATCCTCACTATTAAATTTATCCCCAGGCCTGATGAAATCCGGGGGCCTAAGGACTAGTAGCAAAAGCGAGCTCAAGCCCCCAGCTGCCCCTTGGGCGGTAGTGTGCATCTCTGACGGAGGTGATGGAGCTCCTGAGCTAAACAAGGAAAAAGGCAGTGGGACACCCCTAGCTGGCTCAGGGAGGGGGGGGGGGGGCAGGGAAACAGGCCACAGCCAGGTTACACAGATACCAGACAATCAACCGATTATGGCGTGAATCAAACCAAGGCTGGCACCACATCGGCTTCAGATCTCAGGCGTACGTTGAAGATGGGACCATATCTGTGAAAATGCACCAGGGACGTCCAATGTGATGTCTAAACTGAAAATGGAAATTATATTATGTGACATTATAGCGCTGTGGCCTCACCCCTTCATGGTTGGGTGGTTTGGACGTGGATCCCGCTCTGTGAAAGTCCGCAAGCGGCAGCTTCTGCCTAAGGCAACATGCAAGTCAGGCTTTCCAGTGGGCGACCGGGTACGCAGTAAGCGGTACTGGGGCAGGAGCTACAGAAACACCTCTAACAAAGAAGGAACTTAACTATTCAAATCAGGTGTAACATTATGAGCACTCAGGGAAGGGAGCATGCAGAGGTGTCAGGCTAGTGGAGGAATTCCTGGAATGTGCTTTTTCACATATCTCATCTTGCTCTCCTTTTTTAAGACACACACGCACTGGTAGAGGTGAAAGTGGAGCTTGGGTGTCTGAGCGCAGGGTCATCCGTCCGTCCAGTGCCGCTGGAGCAGTCAGCCTGACTGGCTAAGGTGTGTTTGTTCCCTTGTGGCGCCCCGCTCTGCCTGGAACAGTCTCTATGCCTCACCGTATCCCGAAATTGAAGCTGAAGCCACCATCTTGAAATGGCAACGCAGGGGAATCTCACACAATGAAATTCTCTCCAATATCAACATCAGAAAAGGAGCGTGTTTCTGGCAGGAAGTGACTCACGACTCGGAGATAGATAATCGAATGCAGGATACGACCCCTTCCCCTCCTGGCGTTTCCTTAGAGCAGGGGTGGCCAATCTTATCCGCAAAGGGCCGGTGTGTATGCAGGTTTTTGGGGTAGCCTGTAGCTCAGCTGTTCAAACCCAGGTGTGAGGACTCTTTCAGCCAATCAGTCCTCTAATTAGTAATCTAATTAGG
>JAODLC010000044.1:4366908-4377413 GCA_026781145.1 Hippopotamyrus pictus
GGGGCTGCACAGTGGTGGGGGTTGAAGTGGCTCCCCATCGCGTCTATAAAGTGCTTTGGGTGTCTTGAAAAGTGCTACATAAATATAACTTTCATTCATTGTCACGTTTATTATGGGATTCATTGCAGTGGAGAGCGGCACTTTTGTTCAGGGTTGAGAGTTTGAGCCCCTCTGTGTGTGTGTTTACGTTCTCTCTTCTCTTCCTGTGCTACTCAGGATCCTCCAGGCTTCTGCAGTTTCCCTCCACACTTCAAAAACATGCAGTTAGGTGGATCGCGGTCTGTAGGTTGCCTATAATGTGCAAAGTTGTTTCGCATAGACAAGTGATTTGATGAGATGGATGTTTATACACATACATAATATGGCAATCATTCATGCATAAAATTTAGAAAACAAACAATATCATCTCAGTAAAACATGCAATACATTCACTATTATACAACATGCAATTAGAATTAGTGAATTAAGAAAAACTCATATATCTCTGTTTTATGTTTTGTCGTTATATAAACTGTAAATGTATTTCATTAATCTTTCATTTTATTTGACCACAAATTTAAAGTATGAACATAAATTTCTGGGACCTGCATTTTTCTTAAATGATTTCTTTGATATGAAACTGCACCATTATAGTTATTCCTGAATAAGTCAATGTCCCCCCTAGCAAGGGTCAGGGAGCTACAGAGAGCCTGAATGACCACTGTGTGGCAGTAGTGAACTCAATGTCTCCTTTTCTGACCTCTGACCCAAGATGCTTCGCCTCCAGCCAATAGCAGCTAGAGGCGATAAAATGAGTCAGAGGTGGGCATTAAGTAATATCTGCAGAAAACAAGAATTGAAAATCTAGGTTAGAAGATTTGCAGACATACTGAATATTATAGATGTACTATACTATATAATTGGATATAATGCAATATAGAATACAACAATCTGAAATGTATTATACAATAAAGAGATTTCTCAAATAACTGGCCAGGGACATGGGAGGGTGAACAGCCTGTCAAGGGGGGGGGGGGGTTTGGTACTCACAGCTCTTCAGGAGGCCACACTGCGCCACAGGGACACCCCCGGCACAGATACCGGTAGAGCTGATTTTTAGTGGGAGGGGGGTCTCCCAGCTGGTAACCCAGAGGCCAACAGTTTAGGTTTTGGTTCACTGGGACACCTGTTGGTCATAAGTGACAGAGAGCTAGGATAATACCACATAAGTGACAGAAAGCTAGGATAATATCACAGAAGTGACAGAGAGCTAGGACAATACCACAAAAGTGACAGAAAGCTAGGATATCACAGAAGTGAGAGAGAGCTAGGACAATATCACAGAAGCGACAGAAAGCTAGGATAATATCACAGAAGTGACAGAAAGCTAGGATAATATTACATAACTGACAGAGAGCTAGGATAATATCACAGAAGTGACAGAGCGCTAAGATAATATCACAGAAGTGACAGAGTGCTAGGATAATATCACAGAAGTGACAGAGAGCTAGGATGATATCACAGAAGCCCTGGAAGCTCTTACTCTAACCTGCAGGCTCTTTAGCCAGACCAGAGTGACTCCATATCCCTTCTTCATGCTGCTTCAGTTACCCGCCATGCATGCACACCGCGGGACCGTGCCAATCTGTACCCCCTCTACTCATGTTATCCCCATCATTTGTTGTAGCATCTAGCTGGCATCTGATTCTCACACTCTATGCAGTCTTACCGGTATAGTTTGCTCCAGCGCTCGGGATGAACCTCGGACTTAGGAAGCTCGGCCTCTCCTGCCTATCCGTGTCACAGGAAATTCTGTACGGTGTCCCTGCGGCAATAAGAGCAACAGAAAATGCTGTGGCTCCTTCTCTCATGTGGAGCTGTTTACTTACTAACGAAATCTCGCTCTGATGTCATTGTGAAGTAGCACATTCCCAGTTGCCTGTATTTAGTCCCTGTGCGCACTTTGCTGGTGGCTTACCCGTGTAAGGTCCTCTCAGAGTGGGTCCTCCCAGCATACCCCCCCCTGCAGCAAAGGATGCTGGGATGCGACTGTGCTTGTGCTGTGTGGGCATGCACTGGGAATTCATAAACCTGGTGGCTGTGGACATAAACACGGGAAGTATGCGTGACTTTATGTGACAATGTGATACAGATGTATGTATGATTATGATTGGACATGTGACATCTTGGTAATCAGCTGTGTGACAATCCCAAGCTTACAGGCACCGTGTTTGGGCCTTGATCGCCTGAAGGAAGCTGCCTGCTTTGTAGAAGCTGGTCTGATCGGCTCGTCTTTCGCTGCCCGTATTACTTCCTGTGCTTCTCGTTCTGCTGCCTTCATTTCCTCTTCCTCTGACTTTTCATCTGCTTGATGGTGTACAGTCCTGAAAGCAGAACAACACCATGGCACGCTTGATTACATGTGGGAAGCCCGAAAGCTCCACACAGACAGAAAAACAGAAAAAAAGCTTCACTGGGGGTCTGGGGTGGAGGAGCTGAAGAAATGCAGCAAAGTCATTTATTTTACCATGATATACATATATACTCACCAACCTCATTACCTGGGCATTTATAAGGGTGTAGGATGTCCTCCTGACCCAAAGGGGGCTCTCCATTTGAATCGGATTGGTTAGACTTCCATTCAGTGCCTTCCAGCTGATTCCTCAACTTACTTATTTCAAACTGCAGGGACTGGATGGCTTTACTAATGACAGACATGAAGTGCACATATCATCGGCGTATTTAAGTAAAAATGGATGTGTAAATCAATGAAACTTCATGGAATAAACGACCCAGCCATAGCATCTGGACTGACAGCATTTGCAAAATAATATGAAACTAGAACCAGTAATAGGAAGAAAGAAATGAACCTAACCCAATACACTTTTCATTTTAGAGGAAGAAGTGTGTCACTTGGATTACAGATCTGCAGTCCGCAAAGACATGGTGGTTTCATAGTGTAGTGGTTATCACATCTGCTTTACACGCAGAAGGTCCTGGGTTCAAGCCCCAGTGGAACCAGTTTGTTAATTTATCCATAGTGGGCAGTACTATTGCATCTTATCTACAGAGCATTTTAACTATAAGTAGCTCAGTGGGTCAGGACCCTATGCACAAAAATTGTCAGTTCAAATCCCTGGATTGGTAGAGTGGTTTTCAAGCTTGTTTTACCAAAAACCCTGATTTCTCCTGTCTAGCAAAGTTTTCTCAGACAATGTATGCCACTTTGTATAAGCCTGTTGTAAGTAAATATATCCATCTATACACACACATTTTTCATACTGATTATCCATTACAGGTGAATATATATCTTACATCAGAAACACAAGTGTCTCTATTAATACTGCTCACCCACAGCATTTAGACTCACTTGCAGTATGGTAGAGAAGATTGGCTTTTCCTGGAGAAGGAGAACCTTGCTGGTCGCCCACCCAGAAGTTCCATTGGTAGTTGTGAAGCACTTCTCAGCTCCAAGACACAAATGACTTGCATTTAACAAAAAACAGAAACCATACTGATGACAATAAGAAGGAAAAAAATAAATGAGAATATCTGTAGTTAGCTGTGTTTAAAGTCTGAGAAGATTATTACTTTTAATTATTACACAATATAATGGAAGAGCACACATAAATGACTTTAAAGCCTATCAATGTTATAATGTATAAATATACAATGTCCTGACACTATAATGCAGTTACCTTATGTAAAAACAACTGTTGTCAGGACACTGCAATGACAATAATATCTACTTCATTTGCCCCCGATTCACACAGCCAGTGTGCTTGAGAATGGACTTATAAATCTCTGCTTGTTTGTTCTGCTATTTCTATGGCAGCCAAAGAGAGTCTCTGTGTTGATTTGTCCAGAATCCTGACACTGTTGCTATAGCGATGACACGTGGTGGGCAGGGACTTAGCTGATGGTCAGACTGTCGATTGGCTGCCAAGGTGTAATGGACACAGACATTGTGCGACATTCGAAAATGAGTGGAGATTCAAAAGGAATAAGAGGAATTGACTACAACACTGTTGTCTTTCCAGATGCAGATGCTTGTGGCGCTCTGACCTCAGTGTACAGGGTATCCTAAATCACCCAACCTGCTCTTACAAGAAATGTAGACAATACACACACCTGCGTGACTGGATGAGAGTAACAAGTGAAATTGTGTTGTTTTGTGAACAGCAGGTAGTGTAGGAATTAAGGACATAACCATAAGACGAATGCTGCTCATTTAAATGAAGGACCCCAATCCTTATCCTGAATTGCTCCAGTGAAATATCTAACTGTTTAAATATGTAGTGTTAAATCATTTTGGATAATGTTTTCAAAATAAAAGTCCCCACAATTTAAAAATAAAATCGTCATTCAGACATGTGGCGCCCTCTTCTGGGTTGTTCCCTGCGCCTTTGCCTGCTGGATAGGCTCCGGACCCCCGTCACCCTTAATTGGATAAGCGCTTACAGAAAATGTATGGATGGATGGACATTGAGGGGTGGGGGCAACAATTAAGCTGGTGACCAATGGAAAACGGGGCCTAAAATCGTGAGTGGAATGGTTGTGTATGATTTCATTGTATTTTTTATAGTTTTAGCCTTGTAGGTTTTCAGTGAAACAAACGCTACTTGAATACTCCTTTAAATCGATTGGGTAAACAACCATACTGTCCATCTGAATTTATGAATAATAGATTCAGATTTTATAAGAGGACTTTAATTAATATAGTTCAGTGCAAATTACCAACTGAAAAACTAATTAAAATGTACCTGATGATAAGACAAGAATTTTTCTCCATCTCCCTGACAGCATGTACAAGGTCTGACGTTCGCGGTCAAAGCTTTTAATGTCTATGATATTACTAAGTTCATGGAAGCAAGGTCGCTGGTAGGTGGTAACAGAGTACAATGGGTAGATGTAGGTTAAGTAATCTAGGGAAATTAATTTAGAAGACAGCAAAAAATGACTTATTCGTTGGCGGGGAGTAGGGGGGGCGAAGGGCTGGGAGAAGGGAGTCCAGTCGCTTGGTGCAAAGTCATTTTAATTAGCATTAAGTGTCATGGCTGCCGGCAGCCAACAGCTCTTTCAGGAGCCATTTAAAAGGAAAGGACGCAATGAAGCAGCGCCGCTTGAAAAATGCTCGGGGAATTTCGCGTTTCAAGCATCTAATTACGGAAAAAGACGAGTTCCGCATAAATAATAAAAGCGGATCTGGATTATCTTGCTCATTTCTCGCCAGTTAACTTTGTATTTACATGGAATTGGTAACTGATAGTGTATGACTTTAGCGTTGGCAGTGATAACATTTGTCAAGCTAGTTAACAAGTATAAGCCTACTTCAAACAAACAAAATCAATTTTGTATTGAACACTACAGCAAAACATGTCTCACCCTTGCAGTTTATTTGTACTTATTTTATTTATATATTTATGATTGTGTTTAAATGATAGAGTTCCTGTCTTCCGAAAGACAGTAATTACATTCGGCAATTACACATCCCAGAGGTCAGGGGCGGAGCCAAGCATTGCCGGTTCTTATTTATGCCTAACGTTAATTTACCATAATTACGTATAATTACTGTTTTAATATTCTTCACCCATCATGTTGAAACGCTTTGGGATATTATGTGTTGTATGACTGAAGACAGATGGCTAGGATTGACCTGCATTGCTACGTATTGGTTAGTTTACTGGGTAACTTTGGGTAAACCAGTGGCGCGGTTAAGTACCGCCGATTTAACGTTTCTTCCATCAGTAACTGACCCACCTGTTTCTGGATCTATGGTTGCGCTGTTCGTCCATCAGTTTGAGTTTGTTTATTTTTCAGACTAACTCTACCCAGCTGCCATGTGAGTTACGGGGGATGCGCTTTCACCCCCATCGAGAGAGACGGTCTCCTCAAACACCGAGCTGCTCCTCTGTTTCCGCCTCCTGCCTTAATTTATTTATAAGATTCCAGACTCAGGCGCGCACAGCAGACGCCTGAAAATAACAGCATGAAACATTCAGGCTTAGGTTGCTTCCTTAATTTATAGGCTTTTCCTGGAACGTAATATACAGCGGCTTTCAATCACTATGGTTAAATATAACGCACTGTAGGGGTGGGGCCATGAAGGAACAGGGTGCTTTAAGTAACAGAGGCACAAACAGCCTCATCTGTGAGGGGGGGAGGCAAATTTGTAATTGTTCTAATATTAAATTGATTTGCATTAATCTGCGAATTCCTTGGTCGGGTTGTGTCTGACAGACAATGTACATCTTGCTCTATACTCATACTGTTGTGGCAGTGCATCACAGTCCCTCTGTAGACAAACCAGCCTCCGTAAATAATGGCATCCTAACTTACGGGGCGGAATCACGATGTGAGGACTCTTTGGTCCTGCATGGATGGCTGGGAGGTTGAGGACCACTTCATAGCCTCTGCAGGGAAAAGGCAGATGTCTCAGGATCTATCCCTGTCCTGCCCCTTTATGTATGTCAGTTCCCGCTTTGGCCAGCAGGTGTCACTGGCCATGTCGTCATTCTTAGCTCCTTGTGTGTTCTGTTTCCCTGGCCAAAGCAGGCTTAATTGGTGGCTTAATGGGCTGAGTGGGCGGCTGCATCATCTGAGCTTCCCTTCCATCGTGTAATTTTAACATTTACGGATATTGGTTTATTCCTGTGCTATGCATTGGTGTACTTCTGTATGCTTCCTGTTTTGTTCTGTTAATACTTGTTTGCAGAGATGTTCTCTGTACCCTTGTTTCTAGTATTCCCTGGTGTTTGAACGTTTTGATGTCAGTTGATTGCCCTCACCTGTTCAGTGTTCCTAGTTCTTAGTGTTTAACTGCCCGCACCTGACTCTTGTTGAGCTTCGTCATGTACATATTTAAGTGCCTGCCTATGTTGAGTGTGCCTGTGCTGTTTCTTCAGCTGTAGGTGCGAGTGCGCGGTCGGTCGGTCGGTCGGTCGGTGGGTGTCGCCTTGTTTCCTGTCTATTCCCCATTGGTGTATAGTTAGTGTTTGGTTGTCTACCTGCTTGTTTTGACCCCTCATGGTTCCTTTGTTGTCTGCTTTCCTGTGGAATTCAGTTTTGTTCAAATTGACCCCTTTCTTGAGACCCGCATCGTGGATAATCTGTCCGCCATGCCCCCTGCAATGTAACGGGCTGAATTTCATTCCCTGTGACTCCCCTTGCAGAATCACGTGATGTGGCTGTGTGATTCTGTGGGCCCTGCTGCCCCTAAAGCAGTGTGACACATCTGGGCTTTTACAGCTGATGAAACCTGACTGTCCTCGCGCTACCCTCTGTCTTTCCTTCTCTGTCCCTTTGTCTTCTTCTCATCCTCCACTCCTCGCAGAGATATCCATAAGGGTAGCTGCATGTCTCTAATGCTTACAGAGCTTCACCACAACCATTAATCCACAAACCATATATTTAGAAAGCATGTCCTGATCTATCTGTTATACTAGCTAAATAATGCTATGAGCTGAAACACTATACAGCAGAGGTTCTCGACTGGTCTAACCCGCAAGACTCCTTGGTCAGTAAACCACAACCAGAAATGAAAGTTTAAACCATACTCTCTGTGACCCACTGATCTCCCAACAGCTGAAAAACACTCCTATACAAGACAGTAGAAAAATATTTATGGTTATTGAAATGTAGCTGAAATGTACCTGGGTTATGGAAGATGGGTTATTTTATGGATGGATGAAATGGAGCATGCAATTAATAGTCCTTCCCAGAAGATGGCAGTATTTATTTGCGCCTGTCACCCACATGACCACCACTGTCTACATAGAAACGGCTCAGAAAGCAAATACTAAGTTAAGCTTGGACTTCAGGACTAGTATTGTTCTTTTCAGAAAGGAATGATTAGTACAGTGAAACTGAAAACAAGAAGTAATTAATTGATTTGAAAATGTATATTGACAAGCTGGACTAAATAAGCCGATGCTCCAATCTTTCGTCATTTAATCATAATATTGACACAGAAAACTGAATTGCATTGATTTTTAGTTAATAAAATTGTGATAATATTGTTTGCACAGCAATTCATTTTTTCGAGTTTTCAGATTAGGTTCAGTAAACTGATGTACCAGAGCTGATTTATTTGCTCAATGTAGATTTATTACACGGACCCTATTTAGTGTATATATAATCACTTTTTAGAGGTTCATAACCTACATGTAGACTAGTGACTGGTCATACCTACCCTGATTTTCATTCATAGTTGCCATTGAGAGTCTGATGTCGAAACGCTACAAAATGTATGCTTTTAAAAACTTTCATGGTTTTAATCGTTTAGCCTTTAAAGGGCCTTTTAAAAATATATTTTCCGCTCTCTGTTCTGCTGAATCACCAAGTCTACTGGTTTTGGTCCAAGATCGATCTCAGAAGTTTCCTGACTGCCCCGGAAGGAAGAAACTTTATTAAAAGCGTATGTTAAACGCTCAAGTTGCTTTAGTGACATAATCGTTTTATTTGTAGCTGAATTTTCACGGCGCGCAGATGAGGAGAGTGTAGACAGATCCCCACAGAAGGGTGGCTGCAGATGTGTCTGGAGGAAGTAGATAAGCATATGGATACATCCTGATTTCAGCCCCCTCCTTCCTCAGTGCAGCTGGGATACTGCAGAAGCCTTTGGCGACAGGGTGCACCAGAGGGTCCCGTGGTCTGGGCATCGGCACCTGCGGCATCGATCAGAGTGCAAGCCGATCCCAAGGTTTATTCTCTGGGGTCCCCTTTCCCTGGACTGCGGGAGCCAAAATCAATCAGCCGTCTGCCGCCGGGGCCCGAAGCGGCTCAGTGGCGGATTAACCTCAGCGTCTCGGGCGACGGCGTGCACTCCGTCCCGTCGGCACACGCGGAAAACGGCCGCGGCTTTTGCCGAGCGGCGTGACGATGACAGCGGCGTCTCACAGATGTAAAACCTTTGGCTGGTGTCTGTCTGTCTACAAGACGGGCGAGAAATGTTTAGGACGTTAATTGATGGACGCTGCTTCTTCCTAAGTATTTGTGGTGTACGTTATTTAAATTAAAATATTCATACTGTACCATTACTTAGTCAAAGCTTTGAAATACTCTTCAGTGTTATTGTGTGCCAGTTTTGGATCCTAATGAGGAATTTCACCATATGATATATTCTTAGAAAATTCCATACTGCATTGTCAATAGTCAGTGTTTTATAACTGAATCTTCATTTTGTCTTTGTGGCCAGTGGTCATACTGGGTGTAAGGTAGCCTTTACTGAGTCTTAATAAAACACCCTGAGCAGATAAGGGACACAATGGTAAAGGTGCAAAACAAATATTTCTTCGAAAGTGAATGCAGAACTAACTTGCATTGCCTTCTGGCATGAAGAAGATACTTTATGTCCTACTGTCAGATATTTAGATATCTGACCAATCACAGGCTGACAAGATGAATGGAATTCTGGGAAAGCACCAGCCATTTCCTCCAACATGTGTCTTCCGGTAAACTTGAATGTAATTGCACAATGGATGTGCTCTTAAATGGGACATGGACGTCACAGCTCTGATGGCGAGACATGGCCCTTTATTGCCAAATGCATGTCACAGTTTAATTATTTTCCAGGCATCTCAGGTGAATTTGATAGTAAAGCTCCTCTATTGGGTCCTGCTGGTGTATGTCATCCTGTCATTTTCAGACACCTGATACAGAAGTAGTTTTGATGCCAAAAATCCAGAAAAGACAGAAATCTACTTTAGATAATTTCTGTTCACTTGCAACAATACATGCTAGTACATAATATCATAATTATATATAATTAGCAATTTTATTTTTCATGGTTTAATATAAAAAAAATTTAAAGATCTATCTTGTGTCAAACCCAGTCACAGTGCTAGGGCAACTTCCAGCATTGCTATATGCAGGTTACATTTTATGTCATAATTTCAAAACTGCTGCATTTATCTTTCCTTTCATTTGCCATGACAGATTTGTTTTCTTGAAATGTAGGTAAGATAATAATTCATTCTTGGCTATTCTTTGCTGTACATATAGCAAAACTACACTGTGCTCTGTTTGATAGAGCAGATTAAAAATGGGGAAACTCCATTTCACTAATGGAAGGAGGCTAGGCAGGTTAGGGCCATTTCATTGAGCAGATTTTATTTTCTGGGCTTTTTATGTGTCTGCCAAGCAACTGAACTGCACTGATTTTCTGGGCGCTGGAGGTGAGGCGGAGCTGAACGCGCCGCGGGCCGGGCAGACCGAAGGGGGAGAGGAGGCCGGAACAATGGGCTTTATGGGGCTGCGGAGCGGGGCCGGGTGTGACATCCGCGGCGGGGGGGGGCCTTCCCTCCAGCTAATTATCGGGTCGGCTCTGCCTGCCTCTGGTCCTCTTTAGCGTTTCGGAGAGTATCGATGTGAAGCCCGGGCCGCGGCCAGCGGATGAAATGCAAAGGTGCGGGTCACCACCATCGCGCCATGATTCATTAAAGAGGCCAGCATCCGTTCCGCACGGATGGCTGGATTTTACTGTGGGGTGGTAGAGAGAGTGTGGTGGGAGGGGAGGGGGGGGGTCA
>JAODLC010000044.1:4377513-4396591 GCA_026781145.1 Hippopotamyrus pictus
GGGGGAGGGGAGGGGAGGGGTCATAGGGCAGCACCCCACGCAATGATGTCTTTTTAGCCTGGGGGGGTAAATGGATGAAAAACATTAGGCCCCTGCGCCCTGCCTTGCTCTGACAGCTTCTACTCCAGGGCCTGAATTTATGACCCATTACTCCTGCCTGCTCAGGATCTACTGGCTGCATTATGCTCTCTGTCAGGTCCCATTAGGCCCGACGTGGGCAGCACCCACTGAGGGACCCACTTCTGCCCCCGGAAGCCCTTGGCACGGCTTACACGCTGTTTCGTCGTGCGTGGGCGGCAGGGCGATCCATTTCTGGGCTGTTCTCCTTACCTCCCTCCCGTGGGGGTGGAGGGGGGGTTGTAAAGTTACATCCTCATAAACCCTTACCTAGAATTTTCTCATGAGGCCAGGCTGACTCCTGGATTGATTTTGGCGTCTCAAGACCTATCTGTTTCAGGAATACCTTCACTAGCCTGACGCCACTCTGTGTTCCCGGAATTCTCTTAATGTTGCACTTTCTGCTGATCTGAATAGTAGTTTTATTAGGTTCTTGCTTTGGCTGGATGTTGTCTTGTAGCTCTTGCTCTGATTCTGCTTACACTTCTACCTGGGCATTCCTTGTAACCTCAGCCTAGCCGCGCACTCATGCCTAGTCGACTCCTCGACCACAGTGTGTAATGTGCTATTTGCCTCGCTGTACATTGCTTTGGACCAAGGCATTTGCCAGATAAAAATACATGTAGATGCTGCTTACAGGAAATGACCACTGAACCACAGTGGAACAACGATGCTGATGAACTCATGCTTGTCAAATATGGCAAAATGCATTTCGGGCAATTGGCCTGATAAATGTTACTAATTGGGAATACTGCTTCAAACAGACGGGATATTAGTGAGCAATCACAGGTCTGTGATACAATAAGACCCCAAATTCCCGCTACGTGCTGTTGGTTTATGTCTTTGGAAGGTCAGGGCATCAGATTCCAGTTTAACTGAGTTGTTGTAGGACACAATGATGTTTGATAAGTGCAGGTTTGATGTTCCATTAAAAGATCGATGTAGATTACAGTCTTTGGGATATGTGCTGCTGGACTTCGAAAGGTCAGTATTTGTTAGTCCATCGGCAGAGTAATTAATCAATCAATAGCTCTGGCTTGGGAGTGCGGGGGCATCCATATAATCCCATAGGCTTAGCATCTGGCATTGCAGGAGACATGTATGGACAAAGCACAACTAAAAAGCTTTAAACTCGTAAATCGAATTAGCAAAGGTTGTTTCCCTGATATGTTTGCGTGAATTAGTCATAGCAGAGAGTAACTCCTGCCCTGTGTGCAATTAATTCTTCATTCTCTCCCATAGGCACTGAAGCTTGAATTATGACAAGCTGACAGAAAGAGACTACTTTTTTTTTTTTTGCTGTGAAAAGCACAGGTTGTGATGATGTGATGAGGTAGGGCACATCATTAGTGATGTGATTCATTATGTAGATAACATTACAGAAGGACGTTACGTGGGACAATCTCTTAGTAATTGGCAATGTCAAAGCACAGCTGTAATATTTCATTCATCCCACGACTGGACAGATTCACTGGGACACGCTTCAGCTATCGCCATGCTAATCAGGGTCCTCCTAAGCAGCAGCTGATCAACTGGTGCTGAGATTACAAGGTCCAGCTGAGAGAGAGACAACTGACACGACTGGGAAACAAGCCAGGATTGGTGTTTGAATGTCTACCTGGGCAGAGTGGAGGCAGAAACTGGGTGTTGGGCAGGGTTGTGGGGTCCAGCGGTTGTGGGGCATCTGTTGGTGAGGAAAGATTCACTGATCTTGACTTTGCTGACGATGCTGTGATCTTCGCAGAATCAATGGAGGCTCTGATCGGGACTCTCGGGAGACTGAGCGAGGAGTCCGAGTGTCTGGGCTTACAAGTGTCCTGGATAAAAACCAAGATCCAGGCCTTTAATGACCTCTTGGGCACAGCCATCAGCAGCAGTGTGTCCGTCTGGAGAGTGAATGTCGGCCTTGTCGAGAGATTCACTTACCCCAGAAATGACATTCATGTCTCTGGTGACTCTTCCTATGAAGTCAGCAGACGGATTGGGTGAGCATGGGGGGTCATGAGGTCACTGGAAAGGGGTGTGTGGCTCTCCCGATATCTTTGCAAGATGACGAAGGTCCAAGTCTTTAGACTCTTGTTGCTCCCTGTTTTGCTGTACGGCCGTGAGACATGGACGTTATACAGTGAGCTGAGATGAAGTTTGGACTCCTTCGGTAGTGTCACTTTGGAGAATCCTTGGAAACCGCTGGTTTGACTTTGTGTCGATTACCTGCATTGTGAGGGAGCGTCACTTACAGCACTACGGCCATGTGGCGTGTTTCCCTGATGGTGATCCGGCTCACAGGATCCTCATTGCTGAGGACTGGAGCGACTGGGCCAAGCCAAGGGGACACCCATGTGACACCTGGCTGCGACAGATGGATGGCCATTTCCTGAGGGTTGGACTGGACCATGTGTCTGCCTGGGGGGTTACCAAACAGGATAAGTGTTTCGTCATGTGGTGGGTGCTGCCTCACACTGTCCCAGTAAATGCTCCCCAACCTGACCTGACCTGATATAAAAACTATGTGCAACATATACTATAATAGGCAGGTACGTCCTCTGATATATTCTATTGCACATAGTTAGCTTTCTCAACATATCCTGTAAACATCAATCAATTTCATATCCATCAGACTATCTATCTATCATGACTCCTTATCCAGTCCAAGGTCACAGTGAGCTTTGAGTCTATCCCTGGAAACACCGGGGAAAAGCCAGAGAGTATACACTATGGGCGATTTAAAGGCACCAATTCAGCAAACCACATGTTTTTGGACCGCGAGAGGAAACTGGAGAAGCTGGAGGAAAACCGCGCAGATGTGGGGAGAACATGGAGACGCACATAGACGGCTTGGATCTGAACCCGGAAAGAGGCAAGAGACAGCAGCACTACCAATCAAGTCATTCTGCTGTACCACCATTAGGGGGCAGCAGAGATGCGCCACATAAATTGAAGGCTTTTGCTAACTTATTGTGCTCAGCTACAGACAGGCAGGCACAATACAGCATACAACTGTGCGAGTGTGCTTGCAAAAATCCCAGACGTCCTCCTTGAGGTCATCTCTGGCAAAATTTTCCTGACCCGGCAAAAGGAAGATGCTTCTCTGCCGGAGGTGTTTAAAGAAAAGTGTTACTATGACAAACATTGGGAGAGATATTTTGTTTTTTCAACAACTTTCAGGTTTCAGTTGACCTGAGGCAGCACATCTCTGCATTGGCTTCTTGTTAAAATTTGACTTGATTTTAATGTTTTATTATTTGTTTTTGAAGCCCTACATAGTCTGGCACCTTCATACCTTTCCAGTCTCCTCTACTCTCATTCCACTCTTCAGTCGCTTAGATCCTCTAATCAAATCTTTCTGTCAATCCTCCAGGTGATCATGCATTTCTCTGTTGCCGGCCCCAGATTGTGGAACAGCCTGCCAGTCCAGGTTCCCCAGTCTCCTTGCATTACCACTTTCAAATTATGGCTTATTTATTGGATGGATAGATTTATTCCTTACCTTTTGGGTCTGCTTGATGATTTTAGTTTTTAATGTGTTAATAGTTTCAGTCGTTTTAATATCCATCATCGCTGATCTGTCTTCTGATCTATCTAAATGTTTTATTTAAATTTGCCCTATTATGCATCATCACTTTTAAATCATGTGCTAAAAACTTTTATTTTTGTTAAATAGCATTTGAGTCTTTTCATATTTTAGTATGTCTTGTTAACTTTAATTCTCTTTGTTGTACAGTACTCTGGATTAACATTAATGTCTAAATGTGCTTTATGAATAAATTTGACTTGAACCCTGAACTGGATAAGTAGCTGGGAGATCGATGGATGAACGAATCACCAAACTGAACTTAAAATGCAATGTTCAGATGTTTTTAAATGCTTTGTGTTTCCACTGTATCACCTGGCACTGTTTGAATGCATATACCTGTATCAATATTGTCCAAGCTTGACATATTAGGAAGGAGGACCATCACATTCAGAAGAAGTTTTAACATACAATAGAAATATGTTTCTGGCCATGGCGTTTGAAGACAGTATTACGTAAACTGCAGAATTACTGACAGTAAGTTCATATGATAAAGGCAGCTTGGATCATACACTGACCATAAACTCTAACTAGACCGCAGTTAGACTACTAACAGTACTACTGAGAAATTAAAGTTGTAATATGTTCATTGCTGCACTTGTAATTTATTCACATTAATTGCAAAAAAACAACATCGTTCATCTTGTTGATTTCCCCACTAATTTCCAGCAACTATTCATTATGTGCAAATAAGCCACATCAAAATAAAGACGTAAGGGATGCTGTTACTGAAAGGCAACAGGTTGAGGCACTTTGCCGGAGAGAATCTTTGTCCAGTGTCAGCTTCAAAGACATGGCCTGAATCCCAGAACCCGTTGCCGGGGGAGATTTGTGTTGCCGTGCGCCCATAATTCCAAACCTGTGACTTTCCCTAAGAGACAAGTAATTAATAAAAAGAGCTGAAGTTGACCGCCAGCATTGGAAATAAAAGCCAATGAAAAGCTGACATGTTTATATGAGTTTTCTTCTCTCATTATGATTTATGGTACAGTACAGTGGGCTTAACATTCTGCTTGTGATTAATAAGCATTTCACACTGGCTTTTTCATTATTAACATTTTTATACAATACATCCAGGCCTGTACATAGTATGAGTGAGAAACTGATTTAAAAAGCAATTTGGAGTGAGAGACACTTCAGGCACTTAAATGGTGCCTGATTAGGGGTAACGCTGGAATCACAAACAATTAGTGGCATTGCAGAGATTTCAATAGACAGGTTTTCTGGCACAGATAGATGGGTGAACGTGGCAATGGGCAAGGATGACTTCCCAGCTGAAGGGCAGAGGGGAGCTGAATGTGAGGTATTCGCACGACGACGATTCGAAGACAATTAATTAGACCTGAGACTCACCTTCTGGAAGGATCTTCAGCTACACAGACAATCACACCAGAGTGTCTTGTCCACCAATGGGGCGACCAATATTAGTTAAACAATTTCACAATCATTAGACCCTGAAATGCTGTCCACTAATGTAATGTGTGAATAAAAATATCAGTCTGACCTATATCAGGTCCGAATTGTTGATTTCCACGATACACTGGTATTTTATGCTCTGTGTACGCTTTAACTTAAATGTACACACAATCAGCAGGTTGAAAAAGGAGTTCAGGAAAACTGACTTTATTTCTGTCTCTGTGAAATATACATACCTTTCTGAATGCAGCTTTTGAAAACAGAGGCATTATTGGATAAGTAATAACACTGAAATGGAGACTGTCCCATGCAACCAACAGGATAAAAAAAATATCGATCCAAATTCATACTTAGGAATAAAATTTGGTCAGTTTGTCATTTTTTATATCTGTGTCTTTTATAAATGTGAACAAGTGGTATTGTGTGGTAAATCTGAACTATAATCAAGTCAAAATAAAATTGATTTTTTCAAAGGGACCTTTGCCCTGTGGAAACAATGGAAACATCTGAATCGTTAAAAGGATCAGTAAACATCAAAGAAAAAAATAGTAGCAGCGGCTAAAGTTTATTTACCAACAGACAGTCACTCCAGCTAAGCTGACGGGGCACATTTTGATGATTTATACAGTATATATTTGTATTTAGCTGTTATGTAAGTATTTTAGCTAGCTAAGCTTATAGCACAAGCAATCTGTCATTTGTTTCGGATTTTATATTTATCATAGGTGTCTATGAATCTATGAGAAATTAATCTGTGATGTTTCATGAGAACTATGAATTTAAAGCAGAGCAGATATTATTCAGTGACGCTTCTGGCAAAGTTCTCTCATAGTACCCAGAAAGCCGGGAGTTCACCCCCCGCCCCCCACAATCTGTGCCCCCCCAAACCTAATCTCCTTTTGTAGCTGTACCTCCTTGAACCAGATCGGTGTTGTCAATCTGGAGAGTGGCCTGGCCAGAGTCATCTCAGGAAGGATCTGTTACTCTGTCGCTGACCTCAGTGTCGTGACCCAGGCAGGCACCATATGGGTGAGGTGGGATGAAAGTAGATCCGGGGGGGTCTGTTTCCCTGCAGACAGCTGGACCACTCTTACTCTCAGTGAGGATCCATGCTCAAATAAAGCATAAGATGCCCCCACCTCACTAGTTGCTTATATCCAAAGCAATATTAAAACAATGTTTGATATGATATAGTTATGATAAAAGACTGAAGGCCAATTCATATAGGTCACATTAGCTTGTGGTAGATGAACAGTTCCTGTTATAGCCCCAGGTAGACCTGTGATGGACCAGGAGCCTATCCAAAGAATCCCATGGTGCCTCCTGGGGGAAGCTCTGTGATGGACCGGGATGGATGGATATGGTTATGGAAAATGGATGGATGGATGGATGAATATGGTTATGGAAAATGGATGTATGGATATGGTTATGGAAAATGGATGGATGGATGGATGGATGAATATGGTTATGGAAAATGGATGGATGGATGAATATGGTTATGGAAAATGGATGGATGAATATGGTTATGGAAAATGGATGGATGGATATGGTTATGGAAAATGGATGGATGGATATGGTTATGGAAAATGGATGGATGGATGGATGGATGGATATGGTTATGGAAAATGGATGGCTGGATGGATGGAGAGACATATCCCAATGTCGTGTACATGCAAGGCTCTCTCCCCATTAAAGAAATAAAAGCTGGAGATTGCCTGAAGCTGACTATGGTGGCCTAACACTGTTTCATGCTTCTAAAACCCTGGGCTGACACCTCAGTCCTCTCTCACAAACTCGCTACCGCTCACATCACTCGTCTTCATACCTCCTGCATTTTATCATAACTGGTGCTGTATTAATTAACCATAAACTAAGTCTTAGTTACATACTGATCTCATGTTAATTCATCATTAATGAATTGGGACGCATGTTTTATCTCAAGCTGTTCCTTTGTTACTATATCTTTTAATGCAAACCTTTGTGAACTACTGAAGGAACTACTGAAGTCATGAATAACGCATGAAATACTGATGTAATATTTGTTCGTTAGTGAAACATGACGCATCTTTTATCTCAAGTAGCAACTGCATTTATTCATCATTTATGATTTTGTGCTTCAGTAGTAACTGAGTTATTACTAAGTATCTGTGTCCTGTCAGTGTTCTCTCTCCTGTGCATTAAAATAGTAATAAGAATTCTAACCATGCAAAACAGAAGACAAATGCTTTATTTACGGGTTTTAAGATTTAGTAGGATAGAAAGAGTATTAATAATAGTAAGGAAGATGTATATTATTTAATGAGACATTCCAGTTACTGGTCTCTAAGAATTCACAAAGGAGTCAAAATTTTGTGCATGGGAATACAGACAATATCTGAGAGCACTGGAATTTTCATCCTTATTACATAACCACAAGGATCCATTAAACTTTTGTATAAAAGCGATTTCTTACCAGTCCCAGAAGAGCGATAGCTGCCAGTCTTACACTGGAGATAACCAAGTGACCAATTCGGCCTGTTATAACGATACTCATACTGTGTCTCTAAACTGGAAAATCAGACAGTTCACCCCCTCAGCTGAAAGGCAATCTTCTAAAAAGCACACTGATGAGTTTAGGATGGGGAATCAGTGCTAAGCCAGCAAGTCAAATGTAAAAGTCGGGTGATTTGCAGGGAACTGCAAACCACAGATGCTGGTTGCTTAAAATGAACTATTAAATAATCAAAGTAAAATATCAAGAGGAGGAATTGGAACACACTAAACAGCATAAATTGCTCAAGTTTGATAAGCTCGTGGCACTTCAGTAAAAGCAGATTAGACTCCGAATAATCTGAGCTTTGACTTTAAATCCAACAGGCCTAATCTAATCTGATCCTCTCTAATCCAATTTTTAATGCCGGCTACAGAGGGAACCGGCACGGTGAAGCCTGCTTTGTGGGACGCCCGACATAAATGCAGCATCTGTCCCGGGGAGTTCAAGACTGGAAGTAGACGACACTCACATTCATCGTAAAGACACTACTACCCAGCACTGCTTAAATTCATGACTTTGCATTTAAAACATCAACACAGTATGACTTTTCGTGGTAATGCTTTACATTATTAACTGCATGTAAGTGTACCTTAACATCCTAACAGTCTGTAACACCTTTAATATGCATTAATAACAATAATTATAATCATATAATCATATAATGTATGTTGTTTGGATTATTATTATTATTATTATTATTATTATTATTATTGAAACAAGAGTTATAATTCCAGAACTAATTCCAAAAACCAAAGAGAAGCACCAGATGGTCACACTTATGCAGTATGATGATTAGCTTAATTATAGAACAACAGTACTTATGTGGGAACATGGAGTTACTTAACCTAACCCTGACCCAAAGGGCAGTACTCGGGATGCCCTGAGCTTATTCCTGACAGGCCCAGTCTAACGCCCCGGGGCTGGTAAGTCCTCACTTATTGTGTGATGCACTGTCCTGGTGACACGTGAGAGAGTCGATTTGCACCCAAGCTTTATTTCTCCGCACCATAAGTGACGTATCGTTCCGGCCCGAAGTGAAAAACGGGGATCTCCTTTCAGTAAGGAAAGCAGGTAGCGTGGTGCGTAAAGACCTTTGTAGCACCATCGAGGGCGGTACTTAACCCCAACTGCTGCAGTAAAATACGCAGCAGAAAAAGAAGAATGAAGAAAAAATTGTAAGTCACTTTGGGTAAAAGTGTCAGTGAAGATGCTGAGATATAGAGCAGAGGATGGCTGGTATAGCAGGGGCAGCACACTGGCAGTCAGGTACAAGTACAGCACAAACTGATATGGCGAGTACATAATTCTTCATAATGATAATAATCAGATATGTTCCTGGTTTATGTATTTGCACCACTGCACTTTTCATCGTTATTTTAAAGTGTACTCTTTCTACTTATTAAAAAGTTTACTGTAGCCTAGCTGTACAGCAGGCTACACCATCTGGGTTTGTGTACGGTAAGTACAGTATGATGTTCACGCAACAACGAAATTGCCTAGCGGTGCATTTCTCAGAATAATGGGCCTGGACGATTCAGAAAGTCTATCTTTATTTTAGTCTTAATTTTGTAATTTTAATATATTTGTATTTTGAAGTGCAAGATACTTTTGCAGGAAAACAATCTGGAGGATTGCTAAGGCTCTGGGCATTTGGTGGGATAGAAAGTATTGCGATCGACTGGGAGTGTCACTCCGGACAGGATGTTACAGGACATACACACTGTATATAGGTGCATATACACACTAAGGTCAGTTTGGAGTCTTATCTAAATGTTATACTGAGAGAACATCTCTGGATATCCTGAATCAATAGTGCTGCATAGTAGCTTCCAAGAATACAGCCAATAAAATGAAAAGTCCAGTTCTGTACGTTTTGTATTTAAATGAATACAATTATAATGAACTAAATAGCTAATAAAACGAGAGAAAACTTTTGTCCAGTGGCCACATGCACATGCCTGTTGGTGGGTTTGTGGCCGAAATCCCTGTTGATACTTTTCTTCCACATCAGAGCCATCAGAAGGCCTGAGGTCTTATCAGTCCGCTGAATGTCAGCCTGCATCACTGTGCTTCACTGCCTCTTGGAACAAGACCAGGGAAAATAAGTCATTTTCCCCACTCAAGAGGCTGGGCCAGCTGGTGCTGAGCATGTGAGAAGTGTTTATATAAGCCGTGCGCACGGCGATAAGACCGCACTGCCGCCAACCTCCACCGTAGATAAATATTTGATGGGGCGGGAGAGGCAGGCAGATGTTTGTCAGGATGCCATTAAGCAGACTGGTGTCACCACAGCGCCCTGTGCCGACATTCCCCGGTGTCACGGCAAGGCAGTGCTGCTGCCCTGCACCTCCATCACGGGCTCAAAGGTGCCCAGGGAGCGGGCAGATAAGGCCAAGGAAGAGGAAAAAAACATTTTACATATTATATACGTCTGTGTATGTTTTTGTATGTGTGTGTGTATATATATATATATGTGTGTGTGTGTATATATATATATATGTGTGTGTATGTATGTATGTGTGTATATATATATATAGTGCTTCACACTCAAAGCTGCTCACATTCCAATTATAGTTTACAGCCCCTACATGGGCAAAATACAATGATTGCATATTTCATCAAAACTGAGTTATGACCAAAATTCTGACTCTTAAGCTCTATTTTATCTCTCTCAACAACATATCTTAGTTCAAATATACTCGATTTTAGGGAAAAGAGAGCGTGGAAATTACAGTGGCTATTGCCTTTTTGGGGCAGAATAGAAACTTTTGTTTATGTTAATTTGTCTGTGTGTGTGTGTGTGTGTGTGTGATAAAAAGGGGTCCTTTCCTTCAAGTCACTTTACAAAAATATATTTTTTTTCCACTATATTTTGTAAAAATATGCTATATGTATTTGCCTTCTGTAGTTTCCCATCTTAGCAAATGTCATTTTTGAAAAACAGTGTGTCGTAAGTTTTTGGTTTAAAACTAACAGGAGATTCACATTTATCACATTTATCAGTCAGACAAACTTTACTCTATACACGCTGCACGTTTGCTGAGCAGATTGTGAGAGAGAATAAAGTTAGGGCTAAATAAAACTCAGTTTAGTGGTGTGACCAAAACCAGAAGTGATTACCTGACCCATTCAACGAACAGTGACGGATCATGTAAAGCCCACCGATTACGCACAGAACTGCAGGCGTCTTATCACGGCCCCCATCTGGGCCCCATGAAAGCATATTTGACCCCCAACCCAGACCAATCCAGTTATGTTCCAAATTCTTAGGGTCCCTGTCATTCAGGGGCCCTAAGCTTACCATGTTCATGTGCTGGTTCTCTGAACAGTGCAGACAGCATTTCAGGGTCCTGCTGGCAGTCTGCGCGCTTGGGGTCAGATGGCTCTGACTGAGAGGCGCAGAAGAGAAAGCCTGAAAATTTAGCTGAGTGTTTCAGCTGTTGAGGGATAGAGGGGTGCATGTAATCCGCAATATTCGGTAGCTGATTTCCCGTATGTCTTATATTATAAGTATCTGCTGCCTTTTCTATGATTATGGTATAACTGGATAGAAATATCTGGCATTTTATATTCTAGTATACTGGGAGCAGAATCTTTTAATTTAAAATAGCACTGTCTCTTTAAAAGCATTACGTCACTTAGTAGGCTAACCGTTAATGTTTAATGCCCATTGTATATATTGTGTATGTGTGCACTATATATGCTGCAAATATGTACACATGCACTTTATGTTTTTGACAGCATTTCATGGTAGAAAAATCATAATTTGAAAACAACGTATTTTGACACGCATGTATTATTCATCAAATTTGGCAGTTTGCTGCAATTTTGCAACGGAAAATTGTCACCGTGCACACCGGTCACAGCGTTATTGCTCTCCTGCAGAAATGACGGGTAATTAATCTTTCAGCCGAGCGGCAGGCGGAAGCTAACCTGCCGAACGGGCTGTATCACTAAGTAGAGACATCGGACCAGAAGTATAAACATCATTTACACAGGGCAGTTTTTCTGCTCAAACAGACGTGATGTTGATGAAGACGGACTCTGTCCCTGGAGGTGCAGCGATCTGTGCGGCGTTTGATCGATGCTGCGGCGCGGTGAAGCAATATTATTGTCCCTGGGAAAGAAAGGCACCACTAAAGGATGTGTAGCGAGTTTTTTCCCCCAACCTTTTTTATTTATCAGATAACCGTGGCTGTAAAACAAAAACAAAGTGATGAATGAGGCAGATCGGTGAGACAAGTGCACCCGGGACTCTCTGTGCTTTTAACATCCCGCTGGAGAAGTCCGAGCTGGACACGTGTTCCTCTATCGCTTATAGGGCCATTAATGCACGATATATTCTTCAAATGAATTCTAAAACTTTATTACTGATTAATTGATAAAATTGATTAATTTAATAACATTTTACCAAACAAAACATTAAACATTTAAAAATTCTCAGTGCACAGTGGAATTCTAGCTGTCAATAGAGTTGACTTTCTTCTAAGCAATGACATTTTTATGTAGGCCTGTTTCACAAAACCATACAAATGTTATATGATGAACCGGGGTACACAATTTGTGAAAACACGGAAACTATCAAACTTAGCAAATAAACGATTTGGGTAATAGAAACAGATTGATTTAATTATTACGTAAAGGCATAACAGACAATAAGAATATTATAGAGCTCCATTATGAATATTTTAATATTTCAGGACATAGGCTACATAAATGCCACATTTCAACAACATGTGTTTTACAATGGCCATTAAGATCTTTTTAGACTGAGGGATTTTTGTGATTTTGCCTAATGTATATTATATAAAATATTCCTTAGATAATAAGCTAATTTTAACCAGTCTAGCCAACTTGAGTTGATATAATCTACCTATCAAAAGGGCTCTGGATTGGTCCTTATTTATATGTTGATACAGGTTTGGGCTGTGAGGTATTTTCTGGCTTAGAAAGTTTAGACACATGAAGATGACCAGCTTCCTGAGATAAAAGGATCTTAAAAGCCTATGGGGTGAAATAAATTCCGAAAAACCTGTGTGCGTGCGTGTGAGTATGTGTGCATGCGTGTGAGTGCGTGTGCATGTGTTTGTGTTTGGTTGCTTGATGAATCTTATTAAGAATATAACAGGGATCCGAGACCTGTGTACCTTTTTGATTGATTGGCTTGCATGGTCAGTACTATGGAGTAATGCTGTAAAAAGACTGTTCAGGTATAGTGGGAAGAAAGAGTTTCTCTTGTTCAGTTGTTAATCTTGCACCTAAAGAAGCATTAGACGTCACACAACCATATTGTATTTGTCACCCCTGGCCTGAAGAAGCACAACTTTATCAACAGTGATGCGTTTTCCAGGTGATTTTGTCTTTTCTGAATATTTGAGATCAAAGCAGTTCTTCACAATGAGCAGTCTAGGTTCAGATCTGAAAAACTAGCCAAAAACATTAAGGTATGACATACTGCCAATTTGTCACACTGTGTTGAGCTGTAACAAAGGTCATTTCTTGGGAATTTTTTATTGTAGTATTTTCAATTTAGCCGAATCATTGAAACAAGACCTTATTTTCTGCGATGTGAAAGCTAACAACTGGATTGAATTTCCCGTGGAACAACTTGTTAAAATGCTGCTTGGGCAGAATACTGCATGGGACGCAGTCTCAGCCAGAGTCCTCGCAATCCATATGCATTTATGGCAAAGGTCCAGAGTGTAGAAGAATTTAGTGCCCCATGAACATCCCAATAAGGAAGCGAAATTTCTGTCAGTGTCTGATAGCAATTTGAAAAAAATCTTCAGCTACACTCTTCATTATGTTAGACAAGTTTTTTCCATGAACTTGGCAGGATGGATGTTGCTCCGGAACATCTAGGTCGCGGCACCAAATGATCCCGTGTCCTACAGCACACAGAAACGGGACCGATTCCCTGCTTAAGATGCTTAAACATCTGCAACCTTCTGCACGACCTTCTTCACCTTATTAGATGTTTATAGGACCTGAGGTTTCTTTATCTGCTGGGGAGGGGGGTATATTCTCCCTTTTGTTGCTTTATCTGGCCTTGAGGAGGGGGCATATATTTTGGGTAATACCCTAAAGAAATGAATCCCTGCTGAAGCCTGTTTCGGTCGCCCCAAATATTTTGGGTTGGTATGTTGCCTTCTGAATGATTTGCCCTCAAACAACATGGAACAAAGACACAACCCCCCTAATATATCAGCGACGGCACGAATCAGGAATAGTTGACCATCTAAGATGGCATTTGCCGACTTACTGTATGAGATGGGGGGGGGGGCATCTTTTGTCAGATTTCGATGAAGCGCATTTTTCTGCCTGGAATCACAGCCACCAGGACGTGACAGCAAAAGAAAGCGATGACAGACCGGTGATCTGAGCAGGTCACTTCATTAAGGGACGGTGAAGTCCGGTCCGCTTTATTTAATCTTTGGAAAGAAAGGTGCCTTTCCAGATCATTAATCGAGGGCTCCCTCCTCGGGGGACCTTCCTACACTGAAATCTGCCCCTGTTTTCATGAAGAGACTGCCTGTCATCTTAAGAAACGCGTAAATATGCTTAAATGGTTGCTAAAGTATAACCTTACAAGACGGACATGAAAGTCAATTAATTATGAGTCAATTTCACACACATTATTTTATTACTATTATTTTTTACACTATTCAACAGTAATAGAACATTTAGGGGTAAATGCAGATAATTGTTCATTATTAAATAATTCTTTCATGGTTACTGCTCTATGACGATGATGACATGTTCATTCGAGCCAAACAAATCCCTGTGTTTATGTTTTCTATTCATAGTTGCTTCTTGACCTGTAATAAAATCATGTTTGTGCAGTCAATTACTTTGTGTGTGGGTTTTCCATAATTGCTCACGGTTGCAGGACAATTCCCCCCCTACCTCATTATTTATAAATTTCATACTGGCACCTTGATCAGAGTAATACAATGTAATGTCAGGCTACCCTCCAGTAACTCATTGTTCTGACCAACCTATTAGAAAGTAAGTTTTAACCTTTGCCTTTTGCTGGTGTTTAGTGGGAAATCATGACACAAAAAGTGACGCCTCCCCATGTAATGTTAAAATAATTGCTTTTGTTATATTGATGATGTCAGCTGTGACAAGCTCCGGTCACGTTGACTGACAGATGCCTGAAAGTCCAGCATCCCTAGGTATAACTCCTTCTCCTCTTCCTCTTTTTCTTCCTCATTATCTTCATCGTCATCTTCATACTCCTCTTGCTGAGGTCACACCTCCCTTCCTGGGCCCACACACTCTAGCTCCATCTGGTGAATCCCTACATGTTCCTTTGCTAACTGTGAGATGTTCATGTATTTGATGGCGATCTGAATGGAATTTAAAAAGCACTGAACTGGTCTGGCTATTATTGAAAGCAGACTAATTTTTGCACATTTTTTTTTCATTAGGATTTTAAGCTATAGCTATTAAATAGAAGAGCATTAACCATTAATGAAAATGTAAAAATAAACCTGCAAACTGATACTGGTATCTGTTAAAAGCCATAAATTACAGACTAATTGCATTAATGAACATCAGTGACTGCTATATTATACACCCAAGGACATTTTAGTATGTAGTCTCATCTGATAAACACAACTCAAAAATGTATTTCCAGCTACATTAATGCATTAATTCGCGGGTGGGGGGCAGGCATGATGACCCGGGAGGGGGGGAGTCCTGCTTCTGGCGATTCCCCACCAGCCCCTGTTAGCTGTATAATGTCTAAATTGCTGTGTTTTGTTTAGTTTTATCCCCAGGAGTCGAGGCCTAAGTGCCCCCCCCCCCCCCCCCGGCTGCTCTCTCTTTGAATTTCTGTCGAATTCTTCCCCCTCCAGACCCTGCTATTTCCGAAACTGTAGCCCCCGAAAAGCCCCCTGTGATTCTGGCAGCCTTTGTGAACGCCCGTGGCTTAGATGTCTATCAGAAGAACAAAACTAACCAAACTCTTCAGGTCTGTTCACAGTCCCTCCAAAGTTACAAAATCAAACATTTCGAATGATGAAAAGACATTTCATCTTGCACTTTTGATCGATGCACTTGCTTTATCTCCCCTGAAGTCCAGTACTGTACCTTCTGTTTATCAGCAAATGTCACGACCAGGTGTGTCCTCTGTCTAGATGAGGCTGTAAAATCGGACAGAACAGGCCTGCCCTTCCCACTCCCTCTCCATAACATTACCATCAGTCAAATGAATCAACAGCCACAACTCTATACCAATAAACCGATAATGGTTAAGTTACCACAGAGACTGCTGGAGTGTTTTGTAGGGAGGACTGCTCAACTCACATATGCGCGTGTGGCGTTAGAACAGTTTTCTATAAACCACCCCCCCATGCACTACCACCTGTTTCTGGAAAGAGAAGCACAGAAATGCCATGTGTGTGTGTGTGTGTGTGTGTGCGCGCACACATGTATATATGTAAATGTATACAGTGTGTGTATATATATATATATATATATATATATATATATATATACAGTATATAAGTATGTATGAAAATGCATCACCGTGACTTGGTAGTTAGATTGGTAGTCAGACAATGGATGGATGATTCTATCAGTTTAAATAAAAAATGAACGTAGTATTTGTCCCTGTATTTATCAGCTATATTTTTATTAAAATGCAAAACCTAAATGAAGCCCTCTTAGGCACTAAGGAACAGAATACATGAGCTGACCCTGGTCTGGGGTCAGATTTCTCCCCCAGGAGACTCCGGGCACCGCGCCTTTGGGCCCACACAAGGTCAGAGGCACGCAGCCTATAATAAAAGGGGAAACAACCGCGACGGCTGCTGCTTTTCCTCTGACGGCGGGATCGGAGCCACGACCTGACGTGTTGACAAATAGCTCTGTCGTGGGGAGGTGGTTAGCACTCGGCACCGAGATGTAATTTCCCACCCCTGTCCAGCGGAGCCCCTGCATGCCCCCCCTTCCCTGAGTGACAGGCCTTCACGAGCCGCACCGATGACCCGGACGGCGCGGACCCCCCCCCCCCGCCCCCCACGGCGGCGAGCACCGGCCCGAGAAGGCACCCCACAGGGACAGCGTGTAAAAGACATTTTCCTCGCTGACCAAAAAATGGGATCGCACGCTGCGCAAAGTGTTGCCGTCTAAATGGGATCCAGGTGGGCGGTGACCGGCAGGAACACCTCTGAGGCACGTCTGCGCGTGCATATCTGCCTGTGCATATCTGCCTGTGCACGTCTACGCATGCACGTTTGCCTGTGCATGTCTGCGTCTGCGTCAGTTCGCAGACTGTCATGCAGTATGTATCACCTGAGATGCTGTACAAAGCGATATATAGTCCATATATACTCAAAAATACAGTTGTCAATAGTCTAAGTTGAACTGAGTCAAAATAGCCTGTCATTTTTATCACTTTGAGTTTCGTTATTTCTAATATTTAAATATTCCTCATATATTACTGGAGGTTCCTTGTGACTGACCTGTGATATCTATAGTACAAGAAAGCCAGAAATATTTAGGCTACACAGATATATTGCATCATAATCCTCATGATTTGTCTGTTTTTTTCCATGAATGTATGCTTCCAGTTTTTCATGAAACTTTAGCATGCAAACAATGAGTGTTCTTTGTAACTTTACTCTGTGTAACCTCATGGTGCCTGTGTAATATTCCAGCATTACATGGAAACAATATATATATTCATTCTTATATAGAGAGTATAGATCATATATAACAATATTGTTTATATGATACTGAAGTATTAAAATCCATGCATAGATGCTCACAGGATTAAAGTTCAATGTAAAATTACACATTTGTGATTCAACTTTGCAATATACCAGTTTTCTCCTATGTATCTCATTTTGTAATTGCATGTTTAAAATGAAAATCAAATTACAGTCAATAGAGCTTTTCCAGCATTGCAGTGAAATCTCTGGATTCTGAGTACTGCACTCAGGTAACATACAGATTCAGTTCCTCCCCGTCCACTGAGCTCAGTATTAAACACCCCATTTAGATAAAGTCCTTTGGTGATCCGTTAAAGCTGTTTACATTACAGAATGTTGCCTTTAATTTTATACATCCGTCACAGTAATATCTTACACCATGTAAACTGACATTGGGCACAATTTCTTAAACATCATAAAACAAAAAAGGATTTTATCCATCTTTTTGCCATGAAGTACATATGTAATATTTATAATACATTTACATTAATTTGAGAAGATAAACCAGCTGCTGTTCGCTGAAGCCCCTGTAAGTTCACTGACTAAGGCTTAAACTGAGCAGTACATGATAACATCAAGCGCATTTTAGTTGGTGGGAAGGTGATGCAGACTATGAGTCATGGTGTTAGAGCAGCATGTGTAACGGGCGCTCTGTTTGAATGAAATGGCGGCTGCAGGTGAAGAGCCCAGCGGTCGTGGTCCTGCAGGGCCCGTGAAAGCGTCCCGGGCCAGTCCGGGTTCCCTGGGGCTGTACGCCTAGCCCGTCGGGCCACCCAGGGCAGTATCGCCTTTCGTCGTCAGAGCCCGACGACAGATCGTGACTCGACCTGACAAGGCCTGGGGGAGGAGCCCGTCCCCGCTGTCATCGGACGGTGTCAGAAGAGCCCTGGGGCTGCCGACGGGCTCCGATGTCCCTCTGCGGGGCGCGGGGGGGCGCCTTCATGGGCGCCAGGGTCTCTCGTCACCTTGGAGATACGATCACCCAAAAAGTGTGGCATGTATGCGCTCACGGGCCCACATATACACTCTCTCTCTCTCTCTCTCTCTCTGTCTCTCACACACACACATACAGACACACACACACACACACACACACACACACACACACACAGACCTGTATTCATATATTTTTGGGTAATATTCATTCATTTCTATGGCCCATAACGACCTTAACCCCTACCCAGCCCTAACCACAACCATAAGTAACCAAACAAAATGCAAGTGTTTTGGCATTTTTAGTTTTTTGATTGTAGTCACAGATTTTTATAAAATTGAATTTCCCCTTGTGGGGATCAAAAAAATGGTCCCCACAATGTCAAAATAACAGCTTTTTAATCACATTCTGGGGACATTTGGTCCTCACAAAGGATACCTGAACCACACATAGACACACACGCATGTTGTGTACAGCTGTCTTTGTGCGGACTCTCCATCCATAACCGCAAGCTCACAGATGCGGTGGATACAGTGGATGTCGTCACATGCTTCCAAACGAACATATCACTTAAACACATGCACATGCAGTGATGCTGATCAGTCAGTCATGAGCTCACCCCCACAATATTTGCCCTATTCTGAACCTCCCCAAATTCTTGGATGTTTTGCGTATTGCAGCTGCTATGTCTGCACATCTATACCCAGTGTGTCATGACCTGCTCGTACGATCCTCGTGTGTGCCACGCCCCCTCATTACCTACGCGTGCTACCCCGATTGTGATC
>JAODLC010000044.1:4396691-4416522 GCA_026781145.1 Hippopotamyrus pictus
GCTACCCCGATTGTGATCACCTGTTTCCTGTTATTTCGGCTTGTCTGGTGTATTTCAGTCCGCGTTCAAGTCTGTTTTCCCAGGTCTGTCATTAACGTGGTTTTGTTGTACTGTCTGCCTGCATTAAAATCCAGTTTTTCGTCCTACTCACGGCTATTTCGCCTGCTTCCTCGCTCGCCCGTACGCCGTCATCACACAGTGTATGACACTATTTATTTGCATATAGTGGGGACCTGGTTCTAGTCAGTACTTTTTAACTTTACTGGACTTAAATCTATTTTATTCGATTTATTTTTTTTTACTACCCACTTTATTTTTCTTACCTTATGTTGCATGTTGTCTGTGAATGTATGCGCCAATCCTGGCAAAACGAATTCCTAGTAGACCTGGCCAATAAATCGAATTCTCATTCTGATTTTTTAAAGGATTGCTATCTTGCAGTTTCTTTTAGAATCAAGGGAGGAGTTACTCTGAGCTCTGAAAAGGACTTCCTTGAAACCCCAGCAGTGCCGGGTGTCCTGACATAGTCGCAGGTGAAGGGGTGTCCTCTGCTAGAGAAGTGCCTTATGTTTCCACTCTGCTAAATGACTGTGCATGGGACTAGTGGGGGACCTGTGCTATGTCTGATTTTGTATCCCTCCTCTGAACAGTGATGAGCTAGAATTCAGCCCCTCAAGGTACATCCCTCATTCCCCTGGAGGTGCTTGGTCTCCTAGCTCCTGGTGTGTTTTTTTCACCAGCGAGATTTGGGGAGGGGGGGGGGAGATTTTGGGTGCAAGTTATGGGCATGAGTCATCATGTTCACTCCTGCGTGCTGCACTCAATTTCTGGAATTAAAATCTCACAGTGTCTGTAGCGCTCAGTGCTACAGTGGTTTAGCAGAACATTAAGGTTCAGGAAAACCGGAGGCATATTCTGCCCTCTACGATGCAATACAAGGTAATTATTTCCCCGCTGTGTCGGCAAACAGAAAGATTATTCTGCTAATGACGATACCAGCGAGGTTATTTTTATCTAATACGTGTGAAAAATACGCATGTGCCACACGGACCATTTTAGTACAAGTTTACACAACATTTCAGAGAAAAAAAGCCTCAGTTCGAGCTTAGGAAGAAATGGAGGAGAAAAAATCTTATCAGTCTCTAATTAAAATTCCCGGACCGTTGATCACTTTCAGGCAAAAGGATCGATGCATATTTAGTTTTACTAAACATCTTATTAGGATGATCTCATCGTTCTACTTTATAATTTATATAAAGTTTTCTTTCTTTGTTTTTTTTTTTTTATTGTTAAACCATCAGCATCAGGAACGAGCAAATCTATTGTTCCCGAGCAAATCCAGGGTAGGGTCTTTGATGTAAGATTTAAAGACAGCTGTAGTTTTTCGCCGCATAATTTAATTCACGCTCAGCTTTTGCCAGCTCTTTTTATAAGCTCGCCAGGTCTAATCTTCTTACAGATTTCATCCGATTTATTTGCTGCCCAGATGTTCAAAGGCATTTTACCAGCAGGAATGTAAAAAGAAAACATTTACAAAATCGATAATCTCTCGATCCACCGAGGGAAAATTGACAAAAAAACACTTTCTGTGTTTATTAGCCTACCACCCCTCTTTTCAATTAAATCACGGATTGACAAACTCGTTACTGGGTTATTATAATGAGCATGTTATGAATAAATGCTTTATCTAATAAAATGGTAACTGTAGTAACTGACTGATGATGAATTATCCTTATTAGTTATATGTATGCCTTAGATAAAGTATTACGTAACATGACACATACGGTGTCACAGATACGAACTCTGACATCACATACACACTCTGACATCGAAGGACATAGGCCTATTTACGGCTGGGTCATATTGGTTTAGACTTGAGAGAGAGACTAACTGAAAGGGGTACTATAAATACTTTTTCGATTTCAATTCGATTATTCAATTATTTTGTTTTCATAAACCTTACATCTGTTATTCCATTTCAGAAAATTTTTGGGTGGTGAGCAGGGGTGCAGGTTTGGTTTAACATCGGTAGATACTCCCACAATAATCTTGGGGACATGTCTCTACCGTCCACACCCAAATCTATGCCCTTGGTGGTGAGCAGATATCGCTCAAATGTTGTAGTGGAAGAATGACTATTCTTAGTATTATTTCTACCCCATGGAATATGTCCAAGTGCTGTTGCTAATGACTAATTACTGCCTATTAATTATACTCACGACTTGCTGAAAGACATGTAACGCTTAACAGGATTTTTAGGGTATTAATGATAACATTATATATAAAAATTTTTACTGACATATATTTGTTGACATCTCTGCAGCATAAGGTCTTGGAAGATGGATGGATTGATGGATTGATGGTTGGATGGATCATATTGCTGTTGGCCAACCCCCTGTTTGTTACAATTCAGTGATGCATGGGTCTTGGAGCCAAGGCAACAGTGAGGTCATGCTATGGTAGAGCTGTATTGGCTTGTAGTCCTCCTATGGAACACAAGAGGGCAGTGTTACCCCAACTTTGGACGATAACATTTTTGTATGGTTGTCCAAGCCATCAGAATCCGTCATCTACATTATTTTACCAGGTCACAAAAACAATGCATTTGCAAAAGAATTGCACTTAATATTTTCGGATGATACTTATTTACTGAATATAACTGGAGGCTAAAAATGATTTATGTCAGGCAGCAATCACAAGCTTTCATAAAATATTTATTTATTTGTTTGTTTGTTGTGTATGTATGTATGTATGTGTGTGTGAATGAATTTATGTACGTTCTGTGGGCGGGTAACTTGCTTCCCCGGTAAATTCCTCTGTGACCTGTTTGACTGGTTAAATATTGTGGTTGGGTTATGGTAAAAGCTCAAGTGGATCTGACCAACAGAGTACAGAACAACTTACAGACAGCCACATTTTTGAATGATATGTTGTGTCTTGCTTAGTGTCTCAAGATCTTACATTTTGTATATAAGCCATAGTATGAAATTAAATATGAAACCAGAATTCATGACCACTCAAGTGCTCAGCATGTATTTGTACATATATACATATATGTATATGTGTGTGTGTGTGTGTATGTTAATCATTAACAGCAAGTGCAAGCTTACAATGAAGTGATTTTTGACAGCTCAGGCTCAACAGGAAGTCTTTCTCTAGGGACCATAAAATAGGAAAATCTATGGGAACAGGTGATTTAATGGAAATGCAGAGGTGGCCAAAGAGCCGTAACCCTATCGTCATATTACTCTTTGTCCCTGCAACAGTATTTACTGTATATGCAATTTTTTATATGGTCTGTAATTTTTACACTAAAATTGCATGGCACTAAATACACCTGGAATAAAATGTAGCTTTCAGAACCCCAGGCAGCGGGTGGAGACTGTGGAAGCAGGTTGGGGAAAATAACACAAAGGGGACCTGGACCTAAAGCACAAAGGGGACCTGGACCTAAAGCACAAAGGGGACCTGGACCTAAAGCACAAAGGGGTTACGACCGGAGTCCGCAGCGTGGACAGCACCTCACACGGATGACGTAAAAGCCACGCCCAATGATGTCATAATAAATGTGTGTGCATGTACGCACACACACACACACACACACACACACACACATATTTTGATTATGGCATTCATACACTGCCAGATAAAAGGGTACAGCCCTGGTACAGTTTTGATCACACAACATTAATGTACCCCAATGGTAAAAAAATATTCCTCACAGTCCATTTCTGTACTTTAAAAGGTACATTTACCTACAGCTAAGGGTACAAATGACAGACCCTTGAGGGTACAGTCCCAGTGACAAGTAACTGTGTCCTCCATTTTGTCCTGATGGTGTGTGTGTGCGTGTGTGTGTATGTATGTATGTATATATATATATATATATATATATATATACACAGTATATAGATTCTTTTTGTTACATGTTCTGGTTCTGAGGCATTGAAATGCAAGTGCTTGGATAAACCTTGTAATTTCTGTTTGTCTTGAGGGGCAAAGGAAAATACCCATAATTCATTGTCGTCATTAGCTTCAGTCCTGCTCCAGTCCCTCACCGTAAGACACGTCAGCGTCTGCCATGCCATGAAAAACAAGTTTCACAATGGAGACACAATTTGACTTTTAAATGCTGAAAAATGTCCAGGGAAGCACGTGAATCGTAACAAAGTACTCTGTTATTTTACCCTATTTATATTTCCTCATCTCAGATGGCTTCAAGTGAGGTGCAGTCAAATGGAGACAATAGAAAAATGTTTATCAAAGGCCGCAAATTGTAGGACAGCATCATCTTCTTAAATGCCTTTATAGATATAGCAATGTTTTCATTTCATGTCTGATTGACTATCCAAGGCTAAAGACAACACAACCTTTACATTCTAGAAGCCCTTCATTTAGGTGATGTACAAGCAAAATAATCGAGTAAGATGCATTTGTATATGGGTTTGATGGCCCTTTGATCTGACAGCGAGAGGCCCCCATCAGCCCAAGAGGTGCCTTGGTGATCTCTGTCTCTGTCCAGCAGCTCATTGCTGTTCATGCTTTTGTCTCTGCTGCATGATTTGGGTAATTACCCATAATTTTTTTTTTTTTTTTTTTTTTTTTAATCTCTTTGCAGCTGGGCTAATCAGGTCATAATACACCACAGCTAAGCAGACCACTGTCACACGAGGTGGAAAGTTCTTTCTGGCCATCTTCTTGCAACGTGTAGGAAAGCAAGTAGGGTTCTAGCAGTATAATTTCTTTGGCTGGAATGTGTGCTCACGAATAGAGACATTTAGGTACAAACGAAGTGATACAAACAGCCATTGTTATGTGTAGATGTATAATGAATCATTGGTTAGCTATTTATGTGGCACAAAATTAATTATCAAAAATAAAGATCATTTAGTGACAGTCCATGGGTTATCTAAGAAGCTCAAATTTGATTACACTGCGTCATTCAATTAGCTGATTGTTATACCAACTTCCATTGAAACACCTTAAGTTAACTGACCTTCTAACAACAATGAAGCTTATATACATTTCACAATCAAGACTTACAGTATAAACAAATAACACAATAATTAATATATTACAACTTAATTTGATAGGGTCATTGTGATCAAATCTATCTATCTATCTATCTATCTATCTATCTATCTATCTATCTATCTATCTATCTATCTATCTATCTATCTATCATGTGAACTGATGCCTACACAATGAAATATGATAAAAATGCATTAATATAGATTGTTTTTTGACAGCCTGATTCTTTTTCCAGCCAGTTTTAAATAGGTAATTATTTGGTATAAAACGATCGATACAAATATCAATATTATGGTGAAGTTTATTAATTGTAACTAAGATTTATTCTGTAGGTGACAGAAAGACTGTGAGTCTTAATTGTTTTAAGTCAAGGGTCAGCGGACAGGTCAGAAATATGCGTCGCTGGTAAGGGTACGAGAGACTTAGGGTCGGCACTGCGGTTTGTGCTTGATTAAAAGCATCACGCTCCATTAAAACTCACCACCTGCTGGACCCACATCCATTTCTGCGCTCAGCATTGCTGGAATGCGAGTTGCAGTTGCGGCCTGAAGAGAGAACAGTTTATGTTATTTGTGTAACATGGATGGAGTTTGGGGGCGGGGGGCGGGGGGGGGTTAGGGGAGACAGTCACCCTCCCCAGTAACTCTTTTGGTATTTCCTTTGGGATCAATACTACTACATATTAACACATAAGGTGAGCAGAATGTGGGTTTTTTGCCCATCCAAATGCAAACATCAAATTCTGCCTACGGTGTGTAATAAAAAATAAGATAAAAAAATCGAATAGCATCAAATCCCTCAGAATTGGTTTAATGATATGCTAAGTCAGGGAATTATTAAGGTAGAGGGAACTACCCATCCATCCATCCATCCATCCATAGATGGAATCAGTCCAGTACATACATGTATTGCAGATCAACTAGTCAGCTTTCCTTTTCGTAGTTTTATATGTGGTACTCATTCAGTTACCTAGTCTTTTATGTCGGTGGCCTGTGGTCAGAAGGTCACCAGTTCAAATCCCAACAGAGTGATTTCAGCATTAAGGCTTTGAGCAAAGGGTCTTAACCTGACCCTGCTTTCCACTTTCCATTGCTTTAGATAAAAGCGCTTGCTGGGTAATTGTATTAAAGTTAGTACTTAGAACCACGTTTCAAAGCAAGGAAGGGCCTTGACAAATTAACGTTCAGTATAGAGATAATATCTGTACGCAGTGTCGTGTCCTGAACCGGCACTTTGAAAATTACTCAGGAAACACTGGTGGTCAGTTGATTACCTGCAGCATGTAACACAAAGGTGGTCAGCAAGGGAACTCAGGCTAGGCAAAAAGAGCCAGTAATTTCAGTCATCTCACCGCAATCTCTTTACCTTATAATTATGAACCCAGCTCATGAACAGGTGCTTTTAATACTTTGGAAATTCTGTTTTTCCAGCATCTGTATTGAAAATTGAGAAAATGGTCCTGGACACTGATTGATTGATTGGTTTTCTTGTTAATACTTTAAACCACTACGATTGTTCAGTAATATTAATAATAAATATTAATAAAGGTCTGTAATATTTACAGTATATATAATGGAAATTTTACTAAAGTTCATTCACATCATGTAAACGTGATAATAGCAACAGCAACAAGGATAATAATGATGATAACGATAATGATAAAATATTATGCAGATGCAGATTATGCAGATGTTAGCAGGCCGAAAGCAGTTTATCGTACTGCATTAGAGCGTACTGAGTTATAAACGAAGTGTGTGCTGTGACTGGAGAGGACAGTGAGAGGTTCATGTGTCCGACCGGCCATCGGAAAGGGAAGGCTTGGAGCCAGGGGACGGCGTCCGGGCCAAAGCTGCTAGATCAGACAGCTGTGATGATGGGCGGCAGCCAGAAAAGCACCCCCCACCCTCGCGGGAATTCCCAGCAGCCGCTTCTAGGGTGTCCAGGCGACAGCCAGGGTGTCGCTCAGGATTCCTGAGCACCTTCTGTAACAGGATCGGTTTGGCGGGGGTGAGGCCTACGCCTACGCCTGCCACCCCCCCCCCCCCCCCCTTGCGGCTCTGCGCTCAGGAGCTGCATGCTAAGACGCCGGTCAGCTTTAGCGTCCCAGAGGGCTGCACAGCTCAGCTTCAGAGAGCTTCACTGTCCTCCACTGTACAGCCTGCAGCGCAAATACCACTAAAAACATTAGGCTACAATGGATTATCAGTCTTGTCTATATAATCATAATAATACAATGTCTATATAAATCATATTATTTTTAATATTATCTAACTTTATATATAATATAACCTGTTTATATTATGAATAAACCACTAAGGGTGGTTTGACTGTATATTTATATGATTTTGACATTTGGTTCTAAACATCTCTTATGGTTTTGAAAGAAAATGGCAGCATTCAAAGCCTGGATGTAAAGGATTTAATAATATGGTACAGTATTCTGTCTTTATGTGAAAAATGTGTGGTTTATATGCTATTAGTATTATTGTTAAACCACAGCTTGACAAGTCACACAAATTTAATCACATGTATGCATTTCTGATAATCTCATTATAGAATTAAATAAAATACTTACATACAAGATGTTAAAATTCCCTTAGATCTCAAGGGAAGTGGTTCATTGTATGAAGCTGGTTTTTCCTGTATCTTTATTATTTAAACTGTTCCCTGTATAAAACTCATTGTAATATTTTCCATAATTTAATAAAACAGGATTTATACATTTCTTGTGATCTCCCTGCCGTTCCACCTCTTGTGGTAGCTACACAACTTCAGGCACAAGTTCATTTATTGCTGCCAGTTCTCAATGCATTTTCATCCTACACATCTGACTGATTGAATGAGTGCCACATTTTACAGATTTCCAAGTGTTTAAAAGTCCTGCTGCTTATATCGAAAAGCATTGTCTTCAAAGAAATATTAAAGCAAAAAATATGCTGAAAGTGAAGTAGAGGAGACTGAACGAGAAGATAAAATTCCTAACTGGTTTACTGATCCGTTGTACTTTGTTTGATTGATTTGCAATTAATTCTGGTTTGTGGTGCTAAGAGGATCGAGCTTGGCGCCAACCTTCAGACCCCCTCGACACCTTATACTCACAGAGAGAACGGTCGGCGTGGAACGTCAATAATCGGCTGACGGTGCTCTTGGAATTATACACGTTCTCTCTTCTGAAACTCACCCCGTGTGGCTGTAGCTCCGTGCTGGAGCCATGAGACAAAAATATCGGTTGACGGTTGCGGCCATCAACCAGGTGAACAGGAGAGATTTATTGACAATATGTTCAGGATGTTCGGGATGGAAAGCAGGGGTTGCTTTTCCTAATTCCCTTTTCCTCCTTCCTGTCTTTGTTCAGGGTTGATGGACAAGTAGAGTGCACACCTGTGTATTTTGTATGAAGTCTTTAATCTGCAGTGAGTACAGTGGGGCCCGCATATATGCTTTTTTCAGTCAAAGCCTGCATTTCTGGGCAGGAAGAAAAAAACAGTACACGCGTCTTTGTGTAGCATCTTTCATCTTGAGCGGCTTGGAACGCCAGAGTGAGGTTCTGGGTACTCAGTGCCCTGCCCGGCGTCTTCTCGAGGGCCAGCACATGGATGATGAGGGAGAAAGCCCAGGACATCCAGGAGAGAGGCTGATGGAGGAGATGGGCGTACCATTTGCTGTAGGGTGCATTCAGCAAGGTTCAACCCGGTTGTTTTCCCTTTTCTGGCCGGGTCTTTAATGTTCATGGGGTTGCTAGAGCAACAGCTGTCTCCATCAGGAACAGCCCATGGCTGGCCTTATCGACAAAGGGAGAGAAGGAAGTGGTTTTAACTAGGGAGAGAGAAACCATTAGTGAAATTCGAAGAAAGATGCAGTGCGACGTGGTATGTCAGTAAGCGTCCAAAGAAGATAGGGGGCAGTAGTGAGGGCATGGGCTATATGTGAGTCTGGGGACATGTGAAATGGGATTGGTGATCTGGTAAATTCCCAGTTGGACTGACATTCTATGGTAGAATTTTGAAAAATTGTAAATAGTGCAAAAGGTTTTCGTTGTAACCAGCCACAGATTATTGACTTAAAATACAAAAATGTGTCGTGTGTTTGTTTTACAGGCTGATACAGAGAAATTCATTGTCAGCCATGTCTTCCTACAATTTGTTTTCCTTCAGGTGTCTATTTAGCTGTAACTAAATGATTTCATACCATCCAGTTGTTTTCAGCCAGCATTCTGCGTATCCCTTATCACTGACACGAGATCTTTCAGCCCTGTGACCCTCAATCCATATGAAAATATGTAAGCTTGTCTTTGGATTTTGGCTGCCATTTCTATTCCTGGAATAAAGGAATTTGGGCAGGAGAGGGATGCCACAGATGGAAATGATGTGGGTTTAGTTGAAGGTGTGAATCAGATACTTTTGCCAGTATGCTTCAGAAAGAATTCTTACGTGGACAGACCTTCCTCTATTTTCAGTAGATTGACATGCTGTTTTTGGAGGTGTTGCCGTAAATGGGTGCAAAACGCAGGTCGCGCCTTTTGTTTCTGTCAGAAAGAAAAAAAGACAGAAAGCCATTGTCCTGAAGACTGTGATGCCTATTGACACACGGGGCCTTATCTGCTGCTTCTCTGCTGCCAAAGGAGTATTAAAATACACACACAATGAAATATTTATGGCGGGATGAGAATTGATCAACTCCTTTTGCAGTAAATGCTTAGCTGCCATTCAGAGCAGCTTTTGCAACACGTAGTCCTTCCTTCCTTGTGATACACACACACACACACACACACACACACACACACACACACACATATATATATATATGAAATGCATGTTTTGTAAAAAGAATAATATAACTATTTATTATTACATATATCAGCTAGACTTGTACTCCATAGAATCTGCACTATTGCATAGTGTATTTGTCCTCTTCTGTATGCAGGTAGTTTTTGGTATAATTTTAACGTGCATTGTTACTGTCTTTCTCTGGTTCAAATGTCAACTGCAATCACTACAGTAGAAGGAACAGGCAGGAAAGAGACTCACATAAACAAATAACAAATACCCCCTCTTTCCATTAGAAAATTATTCTTGCAATTTGCTGGAAATTTGTGGCCTGCCAATCCATTTGGTCTTTTTTTTTTCTCTTGACTCGAAAACAGCACTAATTATGCAAAAAGGCAAATATTTTAAGCTTTACTGGAACTCTGCATTTGAGCAAAAAAAAGGAAATCCTGCATGCACACCAAGATAAAAGCAGAAATACATTTTTTTTCCACCTGATGTTGTGTACCCTCTACAACATACTGATGAAGTGCCCCATTGAGTTGAGATCTCATTAATTACTTGATTTACTCGCAAAAGTAGAAGTTGGAGGTAAAATGAGAGCCTTGCCTAATACCATGATGCACCATCTTAAGGCACAAGATCTTTTTAATGTATTCGCTGCAGCAGCGGCTGAAAGGGTGGAAGAGGAAGCTGAATGGATCCATTAATTTAATTGAAACGGGCCCCAACAAGAGATAAAACATCTCCTGCCTACATCTCTTCAGGCTACGTCGGCTTTATAGTAAACAGCCGACGATCCGCCAAACCGGAGAAATAAATAAATAAATGGACAAACAAATAAATAAATAAGGGTGGCAGATACGCTCTGCGAGGACTTCAAGGCCACAGAGCATGACACAGGCCAGGGAGAGAGGAGTCTGAAGAGGCTGGCCTTTTTTCATGTGGAAGGCTGCGTGAGCATCCGAGCCGGGCTCCATTCATCGCGCCGCTGCCTCGCAATCTCCACGACGGTAATTTGGCTTCTGGCTCGCCGGCTACAAAGGCGACCCTCGCGTTTCATGTTGCCGATCTCCAAAAGGACATTGTGATGTACCTTCCATGCCTGTTTTTCTACAAAAGAAGTATATTATACATGTAAGTATATAAAAACGAAATGGTCTCACGGTGATATGAACTGCAGACAGATCTCTGTGAGAAGAAAAACAAAAAAGCTGACGAAACTCTAATCATGTGGACGATGCTAGGAATGCTGGGAATGCCATTTTATAGAAAGGGAGGCCGGAAAGGGCCATGAACTGCGTGGAACTGTGGGGAAACAAAGACTCCTGTCAATGGAGAATTCACGTCAATGGGGACCAAAAACACCTATCAGTGGAAACTCAAAACTCCTATCAATGGGGACTCAAAAACGTTGTCAATGTGGATTCAATGACCCCATCAGAGAAGTCTCAAACCATGTCAATGTGGTCTCAAAGACCCCAGTAAATGGAAACTCAAAAAACACTGTCAATGGTGACTCACCAGTCCTTTCCAGTCAATCGGTCAAACTGGTTTTCAAATAGAAAATAGTCAAACTTTTTGTACATCCACACATTGCACAGCGTATAATTGCATAGCGTATAATTACGTTACTGGCCATCTTCCCCACAATTTTTTATGAATTTCGTTTTGAGGTTGCATTCCCCTAACCGTATTTTTCCCATTGAATGTGAATATTTCTGTCTGTGAGTTTAGTGAACGTGAGGATTTTCAGGCACACATTAGGCATGCTGTAGCAGGACTGACCGTACAGACATACACAACACAGAAGGTGAATCCAGTCAAGTTCGGTCCTGATCATATACGACCATCAGATCCCAAATGTGCTGTTTACCGGAAACCCTGGTAGTAACGGCATTGCCTTGGAGGCCTGTGCAAAGAGCAAGAGTATTCTTTGGGGTGGGGGGGAGGGGGTACAGTGAAAAGAGGGACCTCTGTCTCTGGTTTGTACAGTTACATCTTCAGGTCAGGCACATTTCTCCTGATGCGCTCCACAATGGATAAACACCAACTGCGGAGTCCACCTCACCCCCTGCATTGTCTGGCTCTGTCCTAAATTCCAAATAAAAATAAAATCTCTGCTGGGGAAAGCCCTGCTGTGTAGATGTCTTGACTTACAAAGTTAAATGATGATTTATGGGATTTCCACCATGGAGACCAATGGCTATGTTAACAAACACATCCTTCTACAAGACATTTGAAAACATTTATGTTTTTACTGTTTCTGTTCGTTGTTAACGATTCACAGTCGAACTGTGTGTTTCCTGGAAGCATTGGAATTAATGGATAGAAGGGTGGGCTGTGAAATTTAAAAGAAATATATTAAAAGTAAAAATAAACAAGCAAATGCTAACTTGTATACATGTGTTATAGTATCTGATCACTTTGTGCTCCTCTGATATTCCCTGGATCATTAGCTGGCCCACAGTGCTTGTTTTTTAATCTCCCTTTACTACCAGTAAGCTGTAGCCTTGTGTCTCTCCTCCCAGGTAAAGAACAGTTGGTTGCATCTCCAAGCAGATCCCACACGGAGCTCTGGCTCCTCTGTGTAATGGGTGAGTACTTCCCTGACACGACCTCACTCCTGCTGTTCATCCTCGGGCAGAACTGTGGCAGCCTGGTCCACACAGTCCTACGGAGACGAGAAAGCATCTGATAAATTTTTTTAATCTATTCCAACAGCTAAATGACGAAATGCACATATGGATTTGAGCCAGAAAGACTCTTTAAGAACAAGACTTGTAAAAATCAATAATTCTTTGTACTGGGGCTACGATACAAAGAAATGACTTTGGTTGCAAAGAGTAATGTGCCTGCTTTGATCTTGAACCTGCCCTCGTGGGTTCGGCCGGCTCCCCTTTCCCCCTCCTGCTCTGTCTCCTGACTCCCTCCATACTTACAAACATTATTTCAAACCTCTGTTTGATATGCCTGCAGTATGTAGTATATCTATATGCTACTCTGGAAAGAAGAAGAACATTTTATATCGAAAAGAGTCAAACACACCATTGTTTTTTTAATAAATATATTGTTATAAAGACAAGCTGTGCTGCTGTAAATGCAGCTATGACAGATACGTGTATGTTAAAAATAAACCGAAATAATGCACTGTTAATCTCACTTGATCACACAGACTATCAGCCTAAGAGCAAATAGCATAATAACCGTGAATCAACAATGGAGGAAAAAAAGTCAGATTTTCGCATTGCTCACTTATGTCAGCCAACCTTCCATTCCGGACTTCATGTGGGTTTCAGGCAGACATTAAGCAGTTCTTATAGCCGCACTAAGTCATCGGCATCTTTCACTGTGAACGACCAGGGAGTCGGACTCTGGTAAGATCACACCCTTACACTGTATTGTGACACGCCCCCTCCAGAAGTTTCTCTCCATTGCCCCCTCCCCCCAAGGAAGGCAGCAGGAAATGGTGGTGATGTTCACCTGCATGTTTCTGAGATGTTATGGGTAAAGATCTTAAATCAGTTATTAATTTAGGTGACTGGCCTGCTCAATAATTAGCAGATATGAAGTGATAATCTGGGTTAATTACATCTAATGAATTATTCATTAATCTAATAAATTATGTCATAGAAACCATGTGGTGTATCAAAATAATGGATGGCCATCTAGTACTGCTGGATTTGATATTTATATTATATTCAACAGGGCAGTAAAGAGTGTTCACTGGTCCATCTATGTGTAATCAAATTGGTTTATCAGTGTAGAATCTAAACTGATTCATCCAAATTCGGTGCAATCTGTTTCAACAGTATGTATCCCAGAAAGACCCACCTGTATAGAGCAGAAACCAGTTTGCTAGTATGCTATAGAAATCTATGTGCAGAATAAACGCAATTCTTCATAGCAGTTCAGGCAGGTGAAGCAGCAAGGTTAGGATTTCGGTCCATTGATACTGCATTTTCTAACTCCGCTGCTCAGTTCCATTAGACAGGCTGCTGCAATAGCCCGTTGTAGCTGAATTTGCTACACAATACTCTGATTTCAATATAACTAATCACAGTCTAGCCTCCTGTGACCCAGGGGAAAAACAAGTTTTTCAATGTTATTTAAAATATTGATTTTACAGGAAGAAGAAGTTGGCAAGGTCACACCCCCCACCCATGTGATGTCATCTTAAAGAGCCAACTGTCCTCTTTAAGGGACAACAGGACTTAATTGAGTGGTGTTTATAGTAGGAGAGATGTGAGCAAAAACATAATGTCCTCTACAGAGGACAAAAAATAATTTCTGGCTCTTGGGAAGCTAGGATAGACACAAGGTGAAGCTCAGAAAATCCCATCCTGATGTTAAAGTGCACCATCTCTGCTGGGATTTTCGATTGGACATTAACTCTGTTTATGTTTTTTCTTCTTACATTAATTAATGTCACACCTTAGTATTTAATTTGACCATTAGCTTTGCTAATAAAGTCAACAGTCAAGCAGGCAGTAACAATTTCAATAAACGTAATGAAGTTTTCATTCATCAGCTTCAACTTTCATTTGCACGTCTTTCCCAAATGAACTGTCTCTTCAGGAAACCTCCTTCGTCCAGATGGCTATTTGAAACGAAGCTGCAGCAAATCCAATTAATTAAGTGCAAAGTTGGAACAAAAACCAACCACTGAGAAAAACAATTTAATTCACTCTCTTGCTCTTTTCACAGAAGCATCGAATTGATCTCATGGGGAAATAAGAAAAGTCTTTGTTCTGTTGTATGTTTGGTGTACAAAGAAAGTGCTGAGTTTGACTCTTGTGACTTAGAAGCAGTTGAAGAGTCATATGGGAGACTGACGGATTTAATCACTATGATTGGACGAGGAGATGGAGTGTGATTAAGGCCAGCTGGCCAATCAGTTAAGACCTTGAACTTGCACCATTCTCCACTTTCCGTAACGCTGTGGCTGTTTTATTTTACGTCGCCCTCTTCACGGCAACTTGAGTGATTCTCCTCAGAGATAAATATGTCTGGCTGACCCTGGGTTTAAACTCCTCGAATACGTTAAGTGCTGAATTTTCAGGATGCCGGTTCATCGGACGCAGAGTATATCAGTTAAAACGTCACTCTGCTGTAATGGAGGGCGACAAGCCTGGTACATTCACGGCGCCCCCCCCGCCCCCCCCCACCCGGCTTGCCCACTAGCTGTGACGTGGGGGCAGGGGGGTGGTACTTCAGCGGAGGCAGCGGGTTGGGTCACGTGCCATCGTTTCAAAGCCTCGCCAGGCTTCCCCCTTATTAGCCTTAAACAAACGAGGAATTACTCTCATTGATTAAAGCGCCGATTGAATTAGCCACCGGAGGGCGCCGCGTCCCGCCAAGGTCAGGTCTCCGGCGCCATTGTTTAACGCCGCCTGACAGGTTCAATCTGCCATGCCCCAGAGGAGGGCTGTCCGCGTCGCCCCGCCACACAAAGGCCACGCCGGCAACGGAAACCCCGATCGAAGAGGCACGGTTTGTCAAGCCGCGACCTGGAGCCGGCCACCCAGCCTGGGGTCGCGTTGGCAGACAAAGTCCCCACAGCAGGAGGAGCGGCTGCCTTGGACAATAATTACAACTGTCCCACGGGCACAGGCATTGTTACTTTTAAAGCTCCCCCAGAATCCATCTTGCCGACACGACCTAGTAGATGGGGGGGGCCTTTTCCTTTCATCTCTGGCAAAAGTCACCTAGGGGAACAGGCTAAAGAAGCTTGATTGGGAATATTGACAGCGCCCTTGTAGGTAGGCTGTCAAGTGCGGGCTTCGGGTCCTGGGGGCGGCCCGCGTGGCTTTCGCCCATTCTGCTAATTTGTATCGCCTAGGGTGGCGCGTGGGGTACTGATGAGTGCCGACGGCCAAATGAAGCGGAAAATCCTGTCAAAATGGGACTCCGTCGTTTTTCCGCGCCCGCTGCCCAATTGCCCGCGTTGCCCTTCCTTGGATGAACTTCAAAGGAGCGTCAAGAAAAAACTGGATGGTTATGCGATCTGCTAAATGTAGGTGTAACTGTCTCCCTGCTGTGAGGTTTATCCACGTTAAGAGGAGATGATGAAGAAACAATGTAGCAACACACCTGATGTCATCCTCAATAATTACCTTGGATTTAACGATTTATTCAGAGTTACATTTGGCACAGAACAGGTCTGGCAGAACGACGTGGCAGAAGAATTCTGACCCTCATTATAGTGTTCTGGTCGGCAAATTACTAAATTGTGCTTGGCACATTTTCAGATTGATATTTTATTCATAATATCATTGTAAAACTTGAAAACTGACATCTACGTTGCACGCAACGTCAGTAACACCCAAAACTGAAATATGCCGATAGTGCACATATTGACGTCGATCAGAACTATCAGCTTAGATCCTGGCTGAATGATTCTACCGTCCCTGTGATGAAATCTGTGGGTTAGACCTGCTTCAAAAACAAGGGCTTGTAAGAGAACCACATTTTTTGGGACGGTTGAGACATGTAGACGTTGGGACAGCTTGAGTTTAAGAATGATTTCCCGTATTTGTGAAATACTCCACATACTTTTATGGGATACAGGGTCCTCACCATAGGGGTGGAGCTCCATAGCGTCTACAGAGCCATTGTTGTCGTTACAGTTTGGAAGGTCATGTAGCTGTCGCTGACAATTTGCAGCCATAATAGTTTCACCAAATCAGCTTTTAAAATATGCTGAAATCACAGCGAACACTATTATTGCATGGAATTACACAGCCCATTAAAGTAATAATCTCACTTTATGAAATATGAATATCCATTCATCCATCCATACAGCTGTTAAGTGTTTATCCAGCACAGGGCTAGGGTTAGGGTTGGGGGACCTTAACCCCTACTCAGCCCTAACCTTCACCACAAGCAGCCAAACAAAATACAAGCCTTTTGACATTTTTTTTATTGCAGGAAGGTGGCACAGTAATGCAGTCGATATCACTGTTTCTTCACACCTCTGGAACCAGGGTTTGAATCTCTGCCATGAATCCATGTGTGATCTCCCATGATGCCTCTGGGTACTCTGGTTTCCCCCTATGGTCCACCAACATGTCAGGCTGATTGGAGTTACTTAATTGCCCACAGGTGTGAATCACGGTGTGTGAGTGTGCCCTGTGTTGGGTTGGTGCCCCATCCTGGGTTGTTCCCTGCCTTGTACCCGTACCCTCCGGGATAGGCTCCACACCTCCTGCAGCCCTGAATAGGAGAAGCGGTTACATAAAAAAAATGGTCCCCACAAGGTCAGTATAACAGGTTTTTTTATATTTATCACACACACACACACACACACACACACACACACACACACACACACATACACTGGCATAATATGAGTAATGGTGTTGTGTACTTCATGTGTAAAACATCGTGGGTTCAAGCCCTGAAGTTTGCACAGTACTCATATCACCTTTAAGCCCCTGAGTAAGGCACCAAACGCCCCTGGACCCTCCAGTCTCCCCATGAAATACTGTCTATGTGTGTCTCACATGGAAAGCAAGATGTGGTACTGTACTGTATGTAAGAACTGCCCACTCTCTCCACTGGGATACAGTGCCACTAGTCTATGCTCTACTCCTAAGTATAATAAACACGAGTAACAATGGATATAGAATAGTCCAGTTTTGGCTGTGGTTTATCTTTGCTATGTCTACAGTGTGTGGATGTGCAAAGGAATTTTTAAAAAGCTGTAATTAAGAGTCTTAATCATGTAGTCACATGACTTCCTGTCTGGCCTGGTAGATATGTTGTCCATAGTTATTTTCAGCTCACTGATGAACAGGGACTTTTCAGCTGGTTGCAGTATGGAAAGTGACTTGTTTATGATTTATTTTTAAAAGAATGACAACAACTGGAGATTAATAATCTGAGCAAAGTCTTGGGGTCAGGTACGTAAAGAGAGGGTATGTGAGTGAAAGTTAATCTGAGTAAGTAAATCTATCTGTGTTTTTTCATATGGTTCTATTAATAAAATATATGTATATTGTTCACACACATACATAGAGTAAGACAAGATTTCATTGGCCCACAATCTTGAGAAAACGAGTAAACAAACACACTGATAACGCAACCGTTTGTTTACCTAATGATCTTGACATGAAGGAAATGTCTGTTAGCAGTATTATTGCAAACTAGGCAACACATACTGGGAGAATAGGGAGATGAGAAAATGGTGTGGAGTATGGATCCTCAGAGAGGACGTGCCAGACTTTGGGAAGAGCCCCCGAACAGCCCGGAAGTCCTGACTGCAGCTGAGCGAGGAGGATGAGGCCATGTGAAAGGAAGCCACCGTTCCTGGATTTGGACCTTATCTGAATGCCAACAGGCTCCTAAAACAAGAAAAAAAACAGAATGTCAGCTCCTTCTGCCAACCTCAGACGAGGAACTGGACTTCCTCTGTTTGTGCCTATTTCATCAAGCAGGATGACAATGCCGAATGGAGTTCGGTGAATGGTGACTGAATCCATAGAGCCATGAGCTCAAACCAGATGCATAAGGAAAATGGAGTTATTTTGCAAATCATGAATAAAATCAGCACCGGAGACCCAGCAAACCTGTTATGGACAAGTTGTTGGAAAATGGTTGGATCACTATAGCAGATCTGAAAGAGTCCCATCACCCATCAAGTCAAAATTACATCAACGAACATGACTGAGTTACTTGTCCTCTAAATTAATCATGCTCTATATTATTTTTGATGGGAGTATTGTGACTCACTAAACCAGAAAATATTTAGGTATTAATTGCTGGTGTTGACAATGTGATCACATATAATACTCACGATAAGTTCTACTATAGATAAACATTGGCCCACAGGTTTAACCAAAATTCTCCAGTGAGAAGTCGAGGGCAGCTGACACACGCACAAAAGATTGCATGAATTTTCATTTTCCTCTTGGCTGACCTCGGTCGAGATGACGGAGAGAGTGATATCGGCGGGATCGCGCCTCTGCCGTCGCTCAGAACGGGCCGTCACTCCTTCCCGCCACGGCGAGGTCAAATGTAGCCAGAGATCCACCTGCCAGAAGGACTGCCAGCATTTAATTGAAATCTTTTGATAGATTTCAGAGCCAGGTCAGATGTCATCTGCTGCCTAAGCAGAGGTCACCGGGGGCTCCTGGAAGGACCCCCCCTGGCCTTTGTGGTTTCTGTAAATTAGCTCCAGGGAAGTTGATTTTCTGGAAGACCGCGAGCCTCCTGTCAGGAGTCACTGCGAGAGGGCACTCTAAGAGAAAGTGCTTTATCAAAGGCATTTTTATTTTATTAAGAATTGGTCTGGATCGATGGGGAAAATAACTCATCTTACTGTGGGAGACCCATGGGTCGAAAGGTTATAAAAAGACATCTTAACTAATGTTATCTTACCTGAAAGGAGGCCACTGAACCAGATGCTTTCGCTTTTGTTACTGTGTTTTTTTTTTTTTTAACCGGACAGCGTGAACTAGTTTACATTTTAATAAGCTGTCAGTAGGGTCTCCCTAGAGTAGCGGAGGACCACCAACGTAGATTCTGTAGTCCATCCTACTGACAGCAGGTCTTTGGGGCCGTAAAATGCGGGACACAGCAAGAGACTACTACTGTGTGTGAGCAAGGCAGGCCAGAACATGTCATTTGTAGCATCTTTTAATAGGCTTTCATTGGCTTGTTAGGAGTGTCACGCATGCGGTAGTAATAATACTGAATAAATCTTGAAAACCAACCTGTAGAAAGTGCATCCAGCACGAGGGACATTGGGACATTAACTATACATAAATAACAGCTTTAAAGTAATTAATTAACCAGCTGGATTACATAAAAAAAATTGTACAACAAAATACGTTGAATTACTCATTTAAGATCCTCTCTAGGTTACTTAGAATTATATTTTATTCAGAAAATCATTAATTTATATTTAAGTGACATATTGGATGTAAAGAAATATTTCCTTTTTGCTTATCCATGAGATAAAATATAAATATCTATCTATCTATCTATCTATCTATCTATCTATCTATCTATCTATCTATCTATCTATCTAT
>JAODLC010000044.1:4416622-4428838 GCA_026781145.1 Hippopotamyrus pictus
AGATAAAATATAAATATCTATCTATCTATCTATCTATCTATCTATCTATCTATCTATCTATCTATCTATCTATCTATACTCTTTTTAGTACTGGGCCTTGTTTTCAAGAATTAATTTTCTAGTAATATTAGTAAAGTAATATCTAGTAATATCAAATTAAGATTTTAGTGCATATCTAAAGAAAAGTTAAAATGATTTATTAAATGACTGATTCATTTCATTCCCTTACAAAACACAGTACCCTATGTCGTTTAATCTCACTGGGTGCTGAGATCAAGACCTCTGTACTAGTCCGATAGATAAAAGAGCATCTGTCACATGGGACCAGGAAATAAAGAGGCAAACAATCAAACAATGTTTATATGGTGTCAGACGCGTGTCCCCCTGCAGCAGACAATGGGATTAAGGGCTCCCTCACGGCCCATATGCAGATGCCGGCCTCGTCGCATCAGAAAGGGGAGACATGTCACCCCCGGCCCCCTGGCCCTTCCCTAAAGGGGGGCATTGTTAGAGGACAGAGAAGGAGCAGCTCTGCCCCCCCCCCAAGAGAGCTGGAGCAGTGGGCGTCTGTTTTCCTAAGAGGCGGAGATCAAGGAGCTAAGTCCATCTCTGACCCCCGTAAAGCTGAACAGATGGACATGTTTTAATCACATTTCATTTTACGGGGGTGAGTGCCTGGGGGGCCGGGGGGGGGTGGCGGCAGTGGCTTCATACATCAGCCCACCAGAACATCTCGCCACATGTCACCCTCGATCTGGAAATGGGTGGACATTGGTCTCGTTTGTATCTGGAATTCTGCTAAGCTGGTCTTGCAGTTGCATTGGTCGTGAGGGGGGCACCCCTGTGGATGTCTATTGCTGCTCTGAGTTGATACACAGGTGTGAAGTTGCATGGTTTGGGATCCCTTATGGTACTGGAACAGGTGTGAGGGAGGGGTGTTCCATTACTGTACCCAGTGTCACAATGTGAGAATTCCAAAGTGCCATAGAGACCTTTTAATTGAAAGTTGTTTTTTTTTAATTAGATCCTGCAAGTATTTATCAGCTGTAACCTTTGGGTCAGTCATCAATCTATCACTCACACACCCCACTATGGCTTAGTGGAGCTGACATTATCAAATCTACAACATTTTACAAGTGAATTTGTGATATTTTGCCCCACTTCTCATAAGAATATCCACATACCTATAAGATATTATATGTTAAATTTCAAGTAATAGACAGGAAATCCATCCAGGTTGTACCCCTGCCTTGTGCCCTTTACTCCCCACAATAGCCCCCCCCGCCTCCCTCTGACCCTGACGAACATTAAGTAATAAGTATGCTTATGTTTATATTTTCAAAACCATCCTTGTAAATGCATAGCCCTGACCATGAACATCACACATCTGAATTTCTACAGTCACATGACTACACCTGGTCATGTGACTTCACATTGCTGAGGGAACCAGCACTGCATTTGGTTCCATCTTGTATTCATGGCACAGATGGGCTATTGTGTCTTCGACTGGAGCACATCTCACGTTGCTGTTGTCAACCCAGTATGCCCAACCAGAGCCTTGATAAATAGCTCTCTCTGGGGGGACACCAACCAGTCGAGGTGGGGCCATCGTCCTTTGATGATGCAGAAAATGAAATGATTACTATTGCGCTCTATCGACTCAACTCGTCGGAAGTCTGTTGCTTCCTCTTAAAGGTTAATTGGACTTGAACCCAGAAAATCAAGAGGTTAAGCAGGGTTGCCACAGCAGAAGGCTGCTTTATTCATCTTGCCTCTCCCCCACCCCGAACCCCAAATGGCTGCTAATCAGATTTGTCTTGGGCTTTGTGACTGTGCTGCTTTTAGCTTGTATCGCTTGTATCTCTTGTGTTTCTGCCCCATTGATTTTAAAATAGCATTAGCTGCTCGCAGCGACCAATAATATTTACCTGACAGGTTCCAAACATTTATCTCCAGCTCCCATTTGAGCCACTTAGCCATTAGTGTGTTTTGGCTGTTCAGAGGGATTATGTGGCTAAAAGATTTTCGGACGCACACTCACACTAAATATAACAGTCTCAATAAACAACTGTCTAGCTGTGAGTAATAGCGCGTTCTTTGAGCGAGAACGGCACTGCCTTGTCCTTCAGAACCATGATGCAAGTTTCTACGGTGGCGATTAAGGGAAAGCCCTGAGTCTTTTGTAAAAGATTCTGCGAGTTTTTGAGTTTTATATAACACACATGGCTTTTGTGAGCTCACAGGTGCCCTTGTCAAGGGTCAACATCACTCCCCTCAAATGGAGACGACATTCCACAGCCTGTCAAACGATCAAATGTCTTCAGTCCTTGATTTCTCTGAAAGGCCAGTTTTGCTCGCACTGCATTTTGGGAGCCGTAGTTTAAACCTTCTGACTGTTTCTGGCAAACATGAAATAAGCATTTCGTTATCTTTATGCGTGGCTGTTGCAATATATTATTGATAAAAATTGTTCTTATCTCGTTTTTGATTCAGTCGAGCACTTTTGTTGTCGGAATCATTCATTCACTCATTTTCTGTAACCGGTTGTCAAATTCAGGGTTGTGGGGGTCAAGAGCCAATGCCGAACGCTATAGGTGCAAGGAAGGGAAGTGTCAACCCAAGACGGAGTGTCAACCCATCGCAGTTGGCTGAATTATTTCTTCTGAAATTATAGATTCACTGGTTAAATGGTTAGATGAGTAGAGCGTGGAGAACAAAAGTAAAGACGAGCGGGTGACAGATGACTGATCCAACAGCACGAGCAGCATCTCGACGATGATGTAATTTTCCTTCTTCGTGCCCCCCTGTCGCCCCGGTTTGCACAGAGCTCTGGCAGCTGACGGTGACATTTCCATCAGCAGCATCGCCAGCCATCTGTCACCGCGACACCGGTTTACTTTGTGTTGGCGGGGATATCCTCACAGGAGAGGCATCCGGGCCTCTTCCAGTCATTAAGCTTCTGTGGCAGTGACACCGAAGGCAATCATCTTCTCACTTTGTCACCTGAGCCAGCCATGCAGCCGAAGTCTAATCCATTCAACTGCCACCAAAAATGTATGTGACACTGACGGGTATATGGACTCATTATTCTTATTGAAATTAAACAGTCCAAGGAGGAATTCAAGCATACGAAAGGCTTTGAAGACGTTAATGTGGCAATGTAGGGGAAAAAAGTTAATAACCTCAAAAAGTTAATAAGCTTTTAAAAACCCAAAGCGCAGCACTTGGAGAAACAAGGCTGCAGCAAACAGGTATCCGGAAAAGAGCGCGCTAATTATCCTTCCGTCCTCCCGTCACACAGGAGCGACTCGGCGCGGCAGGTCAAGCGCGTCGCCCGAAAACACCTCAGCTGCCCGCTTTCAGAGGATTTCGTCATACGAGCCCGGAGACCCAAAGGATGTCGTGTCATATCGAGCCGCCAAGGTTCACGTCACCAGAGCTGGGGGGGTCAGAATAACATCGCTTCGTAATTCAACCTGTGCTGCGCGGGGCTTCTGTCGTTATCCCCCAGTCATCGCGCTTGCAGGTGTTTATTTCTTATTAGCCATCCTGAGTTCATGTACAGTGCAGAGGATTTATTTTTAACCCCCCAGGAATCGTGCTCTGTGTCATCTCTGCTCCGCCTAAGCGGCATGTGCTACTTCTGATCTGGCTTCATCTACGTCCCAGCTTCATGCCCCCCGAGCCGCCGGACCCGGCGTGAAGCTGCCACGAGCCCTGTTCGCTCCCCCCGCCCCCCGTCGAGTGCCTTTGTCAGTCTAAATGCCCGTGTCAATACTCATAATTCAAACGCAACGTGGCTGAGGCAGTTCCGAGGAAATCACGTTTTTCTTCAGCTTCCCTTCACTGTTGCATTTAAATCAACGGCAGTCGAATTTGTGTTTTTACAAATGTAATATGTCGCTCCTTTATTTTTAAATTTACAGGTGCAATTTCTGACACTGATCGGTATAACTTGCGTCTGTAATATGATATACTGTTGTCATAATTTGTCAACCAGTGTATGACTTATGTGTCATATCACAGACTTTATAAGGTAGTAGCTGCCGTGTTTGCTGCTGGATGGAGGCGCCCAGTTCTACCTTTCACAGGCTGCACAGTGACCTGCTGACCACACGTGCGATGAATCCCTGAACAACTTATATAGTTCGTTTATTCAATTAGTCAGTCACCTCATCTGTTTTTGGTGTAGATCGAGAACTGATCTACTGAATTTCATGGTTACATGCGTAAAAGCATTGGTTAATTTCACAGGAAAATTTGTAAAAATAAGTTAAAAGACTTTTAATTACAAGAAGCTTCGACTGGAAAAGCAGACTAAAAATTAGTTTAGTTGACTGCATTTAATTTTCCATTATGCTTATTAAATACGAAGATTTAATTTAATAAGTACAGAATTGACAGAATGAAGCAAAATAGACTGAATTCAAGCAAAACAAACAACATTCTAATTGTGATTGTTTGTCCACTATTTTGTTTGTTCTGATTTGTAATATGGGAACATCTACAAACTCAAGCAGAGCAGTGAAGGGAGCTGAGCTATATGTTTGTAACTGTGTGACTGGGTTGTTGTTACTAACCATGACAACCCCTCCCCCTATAACCATCACATCCATCTCTTTTTCAAGGGGAGACTGAGAGGGGGGGGGCTCTCTTTCTTTTATCCTTCCTTCACCATCTTGTGTCTATCCATTCAAATTGAAGGTCTGTCTGCTAGGCTATCCTAACATGGGCTTTAATACTGAAGATGTGAACACCCTACAGTGTTGGAGGGGGGATCCCCCTATTTCTGCCCCCCTCCCCCTAATTCTGGCCCTCTAGATGGTGAGACGTCTAGGGGAGAGCTGGTCACGTGACCCCCCAGGGTCAGATCGTTCTGTCGCTGACCCGACTCGTGAACCCATTTTGGAAAGAAGTGGAGCGTAGATTAAAGAGATTCCCTAGTTAGGCGAAATCAATTTGCTTGTACCACGGATCTGATCGTGCAGTTAGACAACATGACCACTAGATGACACCACGAGATAGGACGCTTTTTATTGATTAAAGCATTGTTTTCTGTCAGTAAATGAGCAACGTACTTTTGGCTGCTTACCTCGGCATTATAACTGAAAAAATTGTTACCTATGAGCAAAACGATGACAAAAATGCAAATTATATTATTTATGCTTAAATGCAGTGTATCAGACTGGAGAATGGAAAGTACATTTATTTATGTGTATAAAAATAAGGATTTTTTCCATAGATATCATGCTGCCCTTTGGAATTATTACTCTAGTTATTATATTCACATATTTTCCAGCAGTATCAGTCATTGAAGAATAGAATTATGGAAGATCGCAAGGCTGGTTCTGGTAGTTTTTACCCCGCGTCTTCTTTTAGATTGCAGGTAACAGATTAGAGCGCACATGCACTCACTGTATTATTGGTGCACTTAACTGGAGTGTTGGGAAGCATGTAATTACCTTGTAGGCTTACGCCCTGAAGTAGACATCAAAAGTGCTGCTGCGTATTCATGAGAACCAGGAAGCAGGAGGCAGATTCGGCCAGCAAGCCCTCTGCATCCATCCCCAGCCTTTGTGTCCTGTTGCCATGGGAAATAATTAAATAGAATTCCTGTCATTGTTGTCCAGTAGAAAATCTACAGTTGTGTCTTTTGTTTTTGTTAATAAGTTTTTCGTTATATGAATCAGAAGAAATCCTTTGATGTGCCTTTTAAGACACAATCTCTTATGAGAAATCGTTAAGGAAAACCATGCAAGTGTGTTGTACAAATTTGATTTCTAATATAGACTGAAACTTAATTGAGTGGTTGTTGGTGCATTGGTTTCCATTTTTTATTCTGAAATACAGACATTGTAAATGTAAAAATTTATTTAGTATAAGCAATTCCTCTGTGAGCTGTATTTTATAAATGTCATTGCCGCTGGCATTTTCCATTCTTTTTTGTTATACGTTTTTTGTATACCTTTAAATGTTAAGATTAGAAAACATCTATTTCAATAAAATCATTAAAATTAAAAAAAAAAAAAGAAAACTTGCAACGTTGCATGTGTCTTTGCGGATGCAAATCAGAACCTAGCAACTGCAGATCTCCGACCTCAACAAAAATAACAGATTATCTGAATTTGGGACACAACCCTTCAAGACAAAAGCAACATATTTTCAAGTGCAGGAGAATGCACTATGAAATTGTACTTGCAAGAGGCGGTGAGTGTAAATAAGTCAAGAATTTCTAAATGGTGCGATTTCCTATCACCTGTCACAGATAGCAAACAAAAGGGATGGTGTAAATTAAACCAAAGCATTCACTGCAGTAAATGACACTGTTTACTGATTTCACTCATCTTAACATCTCCATTTGTGTAAATAAACAAATAGTTCAAAAGAACATTTGCAGCTCCTAATTATAGCTTAATTATTAAATGGAATCTCTAGGGGGTGCAGGCGTGCTTTTTTTTTTTATCCGTCAATCACCCATTTTGCCCAGCAGCATTTAAATGTGCCGGGGCGGGGGGGAGCGCTTCCTTAGCCCCATGGAATTAGGCAGTGATCATGCCTAAATAACACGGCGTCCTTCTCCATACAAGTTGGGAAAATGATACTTTGATTCTCAGAATTGACCTGCCTAAATTCAGGATCCTCCAACGACATGTGTGAAAATTTGAAGAGCATCTGAGGGAAAAGAAAACAGCATGAATATCTGATCATTTTCTTCTGTGATGAGATTCGTCTGTGTTCATTCGGACCACTCCGAAATTCTGCATGCGATTCCAGTTAAACCTGTCCGCCGTGAGAGACTCAGGGACGGAACGCTGGTGTTTATGCCGAAATCCATCTGTGTGACGCTTCTCTGGCTTTTAAGTCCCCCAATCCTCTTCCCTCTGCCTCCCAGACACATACAAAGCAATCCATTAGTGTCAGATCTGCAGGAGACACCTGCCCATTAGGGAGACTGTTTCAGGGAGCTGCACCCCCCCCCCCCACTTTCAAATTATTTATTACATTTATGGAATTTAATTCCCTAAATGTAGCAGAAATCCAATGCATTGTTTCTTTTATGATTCGATAAACTGTGGTATTTTGTTTTTAATCTTTAAACAATATTCCTCAAAGTGAATAACCTGAGCGGGATTGTGTTTCATAGATTTCTCATTATAATTACAACAAAAGGCAATAAAACCTATAAATGTAATTGCAGGGAGCAGTGATGTGCTTGTACTGTACTTCTGTTGTTTGTGTGCACAGGGAGGCCAGCACTTGATCAATCATCGATTGCTCTACAACTTCTTTTGTTCAAAATAATGAGGGATGTTTCGCTATTGACAAAGTTGGCGCTACTCTTACGAACAGTGTTAAAATGTATTGTGGCATTTGATGCAACCGTTTTCAAATTTTTGGCCACAGCTACCAGTTTCCTTTGAGCTGTTCCTCTAGAGGCACATTTGAAATAAGTTATGTATTTCTGGTAGGCTGAAACACAGGAATGAAAATAAGAAAAGGAGCAGGACATTCTTACTGAGGTACCACAGGAGATGAGGTGAGCGGTGAGCTACACCTTTATGGATATTGAGGGGAGGTGTCATAAAATCCTTTGTTGTACTAATGCTTCTACACGATATAGCCATATACTCTGGGAGCTCAGCAATGTTACCTCAACATAATTGTTACTGGAAATTCAAGTATCAGAATACAGGCTGCAATTTGAACAAACTATGATTTGAAAAAGGGGAGAATGATGGTCAAAAACTAGTTTTTTTTATATCAGAATGAACATACCTTTGTGTTTTTTTTTTTTCAGACTGGTGTTCAGATTTACACTGCGGGGTGTGAAAAAGAAGGTGACTCCCTACAGGAGTTGGGAGCAGCCCTAGCAGAACGGAAATATGGTTTAGACACAGATGCGGACACTATGCTGTATGCGTTTGACCACATGGATCTCTGCTGCCGCAACATTTTACACTTCGTTGTCAACTTCATCTCCATACTGCAGCCGGAAAACCACTGCACTCTGTACTCTTTCTTACTCTGGATGGAGGAATGATAGACCTGAATCTGAAATGATTTATCATTAGCTGATAACATACAGCTCTGGAAAAATTAAGAAATCATTCCATATTTTTTAAGAATTGGCATTGTTAAATCCTAGTATAATCCTGCTTCTGCTGGCAGAAGGTTACACATAGTGACAGGTTGCTTACAAGCTCAACATTTTTAAGACCGTAGTAAATAAGAAAAAGGTGAAGCAGGAGACACTGGGAACGACCAGAAATCAGCCAGGTAAAGGGCGGAAGTGACTTTCTAATGCGAGAGGTGACTGTCAACTTATCCGACAGGTTCTCCTGAATCCGAGGATGCCATTAAGTGACCTTCAAAAAGAATGGGAAACATTAAGTGCAGGTGTGAGGTGCACTGCTAGGACAGTTCATATCAGGCTCCTAGAGGCAGGACTGAAGTCCCCTAAAGCAAGGAAGAAGCCCTTCATTAATGAGAAACAGAGAAGAACCAGGCTGCTGTTTGCAAAAAATAATGTATATTTTGCACATACATTTGTAAGAGCTGTATCTTACAAACAGACTCTTGGGATGTTGGAGCTGTGCAGTAACTCTAAGCTGTTTGGCCAAAATAGGGTTTTGAGCAGTGAATTGTACACAAGGCCTTAACAATCTCTTGTTAATCTCCAACAGGGTTTTCTGGTCAAATAACAACCAAAAAAAGACACAAACAATCACAGCAATAAATGCAACTTTTTATTTTAATGGTTTATTTTCAGAACATTGAATCAAACGCTTCTTAATGTCCAGGCCAGGAGAAAACAAATGAATAGAAACAGGCCTCAATTTTTAATCACCACTTCAAGTCATTTGGAAAATTTAATTTTGTCATCAATAATGAAAATGCTAATAGCACTTACTTTATAATTCTAGGTCACAATGTTTAATATGTTTCTTGCTGTCATGTACCTGAATACTGTACATGTGAGACTTGAGAGATGAGCACGAAACCAAACACAAAGCTTAATTAAAAGAAACAATTTAATTCAGTTACACTAATACCAGGCAGCCTCCCATTTTCCTGGAACATATTATAAAAAATCCCTAGGTTTGTTAACAAACAAGTACGTATAATGTTGAGAGACTTAGACTATAATTCAATACCAAATATTTTTTCCTCCTGCCTGCGCCCGTTGTTCCCAGGATTGGCTCCGGTCCTCCCTGCGACCCCGGTTGGGATTAAGCGGTTACGGTGATGGATGGATGGATGGATGGATGGATATTTTTTCCTCACATGACTTATGGGTGGCTGTTACATGCAGTGGCGCGTCGGGTTTTGTTTTTCCTCTCTCCTTTACCGCTCTCTGTAGGTCCAAGATGGGCCTTGCCAGCCGATCGGCCTGCATTCCGACATCCCGCCAATCGGCCTGCAGTCCGACATGCCGCCGATCGGCCTGCATTCCGACATCCCGCCGATCGGCCTGCAGTCCGACATCCCGCCGATCGGCCTGCATTCCGACATCCCGCCGATCGGCCTGCATTCCGACATCCCGCCGATCGGCCTGCAGTCTGACATCCCGCCCATCCTAGGCTTTAAAAATCCCGGCTGAAGCATCTCTCACTAGATTCTCTCTGGGTCGTCGAGTGTTTGTTTGTTGTTGCTGCTGCGCTTCTTCTTCTACTGGTTGTAGGCCACCTGATATATACAGCTCACCCTGTTTATTTTGGTCAGGTTGAGTCAGTATAGATTCATATTAGGTTTTTTTCTCCATTGCCATTTAATTTATTCATTCACGGTCTGTGGTGTAGTTTAAACTAAGTTACTGTATATACAATGTTCTCAATCTGATTCCAGTTTGTTTCTCATACAGGTACATTATGCAGTACACAGAACTTGTTGACGTTAGACACACTAGATTAGAGGGTTTTGTTGTACCGCCATAGCACAGATAGTTAGATTTCGTTTTTCAATCAAATGGATAGGTTTAACTATAAAACAAAGTGATAGGGTTGTTTTGTTTTGTTCTGTTCTTTTCTTTGGTGTCATCTTAAGCCCAACCTGTACCTTTCCCGTTTACCTCATTGTGCAATCCCCGCTTGTCCTGTTCCTTTGGAACCTATAGGGTACACACTTTTCAGATAAAAAACCGTAAGAATCTGTTTGGATATTTTTGTCATTATCCACCATTTTCAATGGCTTTCCCATGGTGAATCGACATCTAGACGTAACAGTGGTTTTTAGTATTTATTATACTTCTTGAACTATTTAGCCTAAATAATAGCCTATTTTTGATATATCGGAACAGAACTGTTTCAGATATATTTTATGCAAACAGGAAGCAGCACTGAATGAGTTGTTGAACAAATCAGAATGAATCTTTTAGGTGAACTGAATCAAACAAACTGTGTCCCAACAAAGGTTTCATTTTGCCCATCACTTATGTTAAAAAACGTTGGGTACATAGTCTCAAAAAATTTGAAGTGAACTTTGTCTCTCCTGAAAACTGTCGCTAAAAATGCAAACTTCAGTCTTCATGGGGCCTGTAGTTTTCCGGGCTGCAGGCGGTTGTCTACCCTAAGTATGTCCTTGGAGCGTATGCATCTCTCACCAGCACAATTTCGTGCTCTGAGTAAGAAAATATTTAACATTTTTGATGAACCTGTTTCATTTAGCTTTTAACAAGAACAATTAATATTTCAATGCTTAATAAGTATCAATAAGCTGATCTTGCATCTTGTCACAGGAGGTGACTGAATCCAATCACGGAGAATAAACGTTTTCGGTTTGACCGAGTGGATGGTGTCTTCAAATACACACGAAGGTGTACATTTTTCATCCTAGAGCTGTTAAAGGATAATTGTTTTCAACCCATATCTAAGGGGAAAAATGATAATCATAATAAAATATTTGAATTTGAGTTTGATATTTTGTATGCAAACAGGATTGCTGTATAGAGTAGCAGGCAAGCCAATGTAAACCGTTTGCTGCCGTAGAAAGCATCCTAACCGGCCACCTGCGATCCAGCCGGTATTTCAGTTTGTTGGTGGCGTTCTTCCTGTAGAAACTGTAAATGTTTTTACTGGGGAAGGTGCTTCAATTTGCCACTGTGAGCTTCATTGTGAGGAAAACATAGCTTCGTTTGTGAAAGGGGGGAAGTTTTGAGTTACACATTTAGAAAAACAGCAGCTTTCAGGCCTAGTTAGACCTGTGATTACCTCACTGCACAAGTGAACTGCCATTGTAATGAAAATGCAACAAATCTCTGCAGTCTGACCTTCTGTCTTTTTTTTATTGTTAAAAACCTTCCCTGACATTTTAGCCCAACAGTGCTGAAGAGACGCTGCTTGGTAATGCGCGTAGAGATGGCTTTTCTTGTCAGTTGTCCTGGCACTTAAGTGTCACATCAAGCTGAAGATGGGGCAGGGAAAGAGCGACCTGTCCTTACTGGATTCTGTGTTTACCATATTCCTAAAAAAAAAAAAAGGCTGTGGCAGGACTCAGGCTGTTATCAGTGCAAAAAGTCTAGTCGAGATTGCAGAGTCAAGTTTCCCCTTCCAGCCAATGTTGGTTTTGTCTATTGTCCGGCTTGACAATGGTTTTGCATACCCACCAGCTTGGGTTTCTGTCTTCTTTCTTTGCCCTGTATCACCCTCTACGTAAGCGGCGGCCATTTTAAGCCCGTAAGAAGCACTCAGAAAAGACACTGCAAGCGAGAGGCCACCAGGATGCCAAGTTCAGGGCTGGGTTTTCAGCTGTCTGCAACGAGAGATGTCATTATGAAGATGTCCGGAGGTCTCTCTGGGTTGAGAGGAGGGGAAACAATTAACCACTGTCTGCTGAAAGGCACTGCCCCTGATCAGTGTTGACTTAAATGAATACACACTTGTCTTCTTTCTGAACTGAAAACAGGCAACCCTTCAGGAAGTGCTGTTGCTTCAGATTTCACGTCCTTGTTTTAAGCACAAAAACACTGAGATGCACGTGAATAGAGATGCAGAGTAAACAGCAACAAAAGAAAAGGTGACTGTATATTACACACTCATGTTAAAGTTGTTAAAACTCCAATTGTATAAGACATTTTTTTGTTTGATGTGCCTGGGCTTGTAACAGTCATGTTAAAGTTGTGTGCTCTCTGGGTTATATATAAAGACATATATATTATATTATTATTATATTATATTATATATGTGGTGTGTGTGTGTGTGTGTGTGTGTGAGGGTACCT
>JAODLC010000044.1:4443927-4456050 GCA_026781145.1 Hippopotamyrus pictus
ACCCCCCCCCCCCCCCCCCCGGTCTTCTCGAAGACGGTAATCATGGTTTCGGGTCCACATTGAAGCCGTATCAGAAAGTTACGCTAATGTTACTATAGGTGGCCAGAGGGTAGATTAACCGAGAGACTTTATCGTTTTGTTCCCAATCCCACACGACACCATGACGATAAAATCACCCCCACCTAACTAAATGCCTGTTCTGTTTACCTGCCAAATCTGTTTTTCTTTTCCTTGGAAAATAAGTAAGTAAGCTCATTTTATTAGAGCTTTAAGAACGACCGATAAATTAAATGACAACGTAATATAAACTATTAGTGCCATATCATCCAGCTGAATACCGCAATGCCGCACAGGGAGGGTGGGCAGGAATGTTACCAGCGGAAACACCAGGGAAAGAAGAGAAGAAGGATGAGCAAGTTAATTACAGCACAAAGTTTAAAAAGTGAAATAGGAAGGGGAAACAGCAGGGCGAAAGTAAACTATAGATAGAGGTTACGTTACATTTATAGCGAGAGTTGCTTCTGCATTCCTTCACGACGTATACATCAAGGTGAACAATAATTAGTTGTTTTTAATTGCAGTCGGGCAGCATTATATTGTACAAGTTTGCATTTGTTGATAAAACACATGGCTAGAAATTTACATTTTAAAAAATATTAAAGAAGCAGCAGATTAAGGGATAAGAAAGTTTGTATGTATGTATGTATCTATGAATACCTTTAAGGGTGAAATCCGAAGACTTCTGTGTTTTATGCGCTCGCTGTTCCCAACGGTGGGATGAAATTCATTATTTAAAAGATACATTTGTAATGTGTCTTGTAGTGAGTGATAAAAAAGCAAAGGACTTCGTTTTGTCATTTAAGGATTTATCGTTTTCTTCTTGTTTTTCGACTTCATACAGTGTCGTAAATAAACGCATAAAACGTGTTCTCGCGCATGCTTTTTCCAAGCCGTCCATTTTCTGAGATGGATATGGACGTGTCGTAACCTCAAAATCCATGGTAAGCTATTCGATTGTGCCTTAAAACACAATAAAGAACAATAACAACGCGTCATTAAATTAAAACGCGTGCTAACGCGTTAACTATGACATTTGGCAACTCTGGTATGTCCAGGCTTTTGACTGGACTGTATCAATGGAGAATTTCTGTGGATGGCTGCTAGTCAAGAGTATGAGGGTGGATTTTAATGGAGGCCTTACTGAAGGACTCACAGGACAGAGCTAGTATTGGCTAATAACTAGGAAAGAGAGCTGGGCTATTCCTCACTGCAGGATGTAGCTGGGATGGGATTGTTGAGGGCCTGTTCAGTGAAGTACGTATGGATGAGGACGTGTACAGACCACGGCTTGAAACAAACAGCTTCAAGACAATGACTAGAGCTGTTCTGAAAGGGATAGTATCGATAGGAGGTCATAACCACTGCCATGTCACAGGAAACTATATTGCAATGAAAAATTTGTTTGTAATAATCAGCTACATCAAAAGCTGCATAATTATGTGGTTACATATACTTGTAATAGAAAGATGTAGAAAGGGAAATTTGTAGAAAGGGAAATTTCAGGTAGTCTCTGAGATAAAATTTTTGGCTAACACTTTACTTGAGGACACACAAATAATGTAGTATTATGATATTACTTAAATATTAATTAACCACAAACCAAGTCTTAGTTGCATACTGATGTTGTGTTTGTTCATTATTAATGAATCGTGACAAATAATTTATCTCAAGCAATTACTACATTTGTTACTATATCTATTAATTCTATAAACCTTTGTGAACTACTGAATGCCACTGAAGGAGAAGGTGATGAATAACGCAAATGAAATACTGATCTCACGTTTGTTTATCATTAGTGAATCAAGACGCATGTTTTGTCTGAAGTAGCTACTATATTTGTTCATGATTTGTACTTCAGTAGTAACTGAGTTACTACTAAGTATTTGTGCCCCCTCAGTGTTACCAATTTTTTTTTCTTTCAGCCTCCAGTATTTTAAGTTACTGAGAGTTATCTGTTATCGGATGTATTTATTTATATATATATTCTGTGTGTTCAGTGTGTAATGTTTGTTTTGTGAATCTATATTCCTCAATTGTCTCAGGATTTATGTAAGATGAATGCATCTTTTTTTGTCTGTCTGGTCACGGTTGCTATTCTTTGTCTTGAATTATGGTATAAAACTGAACAAAACTTTAAAATATACAGATGACCCCCCCCCCCCACATACACACACACAAACATAAGATGCATCATGGCTATTGATTAATTTATTAACTGCATGTATATCAGAGTCGCTCCGTGAAATTGATATGACGATATTTCATCATTGTAAAATACACCCATCTGCACATCTTTACCTCACGAACAAGTTGTCCAATCGATAAACTTGCTTTAAGTAAAAGCTTGTGTTCTGACTTCACCATTAACCTTTCATTAACTATCGAGGAGCAGGTAAATGCATCACAGTCAATAATGCTAATTTTAAAAGCTGCTGTATAAGACGTGGATAATTCTGTATTCATGCATCGGTAAAGTGGCCATCTTTATGACTCGCTATTAAAATTTTTAAAAGCGAATTAGAGATGTGAAATATTTTGTCGTGGGGGTAATTTATGTGGCTTGACAGGAGTTCCTGGCCCTCGTTTCCAAACGGGGTCATCTCTTCCAAGTGGCCAAAGCCTTTTAGGACATTAATATTAAAGTGATAGAGATACCCCTGTGCTACTTTAACATCACCCTGTAATTTTGCCTCTTGGAGGATAATAAATGGTGTTCATAATTGAACATTACTTTAGTGATACTTTAAGGGACTCTTGGGGCAGATCTCTTAAGGTCAATACTAATGTCAATTATAGAAAAAGTATATGGTATTTTTGGACCTTGATCTACTTTAAGTATAGATAAATGCTGTAATCCATGTGCAGTTCTTAAGACCTGAAAAATAATATTTTAATGTCCCCATTAATTCCCTGGAACTGCAGTGGAGTGCATTCTGTGGTCTTCTCTTGCCCTGTTTGCCTTTTTCAAGGACAGCCAATGTCAGGTTGGGTTTTTAAATTTAAATAAATAAGATGTATATCCAGTAGGCTCTGACTTTTGGAAGTGTGTTGCTTGCAGCAGCCTTGTGAATGCCATATGAATGCTTATGAATGGTTGCAAATATGAACATGCAAGAGAAGAAGGATTGTCATGGTGATGAATATGATGCTGACGATGATGGTCATGGTGTGTGTTGATGGTGATGATTGAACAATTTTGTAATGATGGTGATGATGGTGGGACACTGAGTGCTGGTCCCTTATAGCTGTTTTCATGATTAACATGTCCTGTCCTCAAGAAGTTCTATTCTGTCTGCAGGAATGGCTTATTTGGTTGGTGATCGAGTGCCTCTCCAATAAACTGGTCTAGCCGTTACCCTGTAACCAGTCTCTAAGCGCCTTCAGTTAATAAGATCCACACCCATGTCTTTTTCTGAAAAAAGTTAAATTCTCAGACAATAATGTGTGTACTGGAAAGGTGTGAAAATAAAAGCATAACCTGGGTCTTCATTACTGAATAGTTAACAGAAATTAAGTATCCATCTTCCGGAAAAAAATTCATTAGCTTGCCAGTATCTGATAATCTATAATGGTGACCTTGTACAACTTCTGTAATGGCATGTTGTGATCCATTAAATATCAGCTTTCACACTCTCCTGAACAATCCCTTGAATCTATGAATCACCTAAACGATAATATTATCAGTGCTTTATTTATACCTTCTTCCACTGCTGTAATTTGGTGTGGTTAACAGGAGCATTTTTAATCATTGAAGGAGAGCTGACCTGATTTATATGGAGCAGAAATAGAGGAATGGTGAATATCAGCACAGTCGCATGTGGGAACATCATCTTCTGCAAGGAAAATATTTAATAGAAAAACAAAAATGCATCTTTCCATCTTGTCAGAGTCTTATTTTACAGAGCAATATGGGTTTTTCCACCCTGATGCCGAATGCCTGTAAAACGCGTGCAGGAGATTTTAAGCACAATTACGGTGTCAGGCACTCGGAGAAATGGTTTCTGTCAGAACCTGCGTGACAAATTCAATGTGCGGGGACAGATTCTGCGATAAGTGAGTTGTCACCGTGTGCTGCTTATGACATCTAGTTGGATGTCATCTGATCCCTAGGAGAAGAGTTAAATCAGCCAACCGTACCCATTTTTACACAAGACTGTGAATAGTTTCATGGAGGGCAGCTGCAAGACCTCATCTGCCAGGAACCGTGGTCACGCCATGTGTCATCAGACAAGGAGACACAAGGAGCCGAAAGTGACATTAAATTAATTCTGATACTGTTCCTCGAAGGGAAACAGGCAATAGGTGTGTGTGTGTGTGTTGGAGATCCCGGGTGGACTGACCCATGTGGAATTCTCTTAGTCTTTCAGGAATCTATCGACAGCAAAAAATCAATAGGATACCTGCTAACTCCATTAGCCTGATTAGAATGAAGGGCCACCGTGACATCAAAACAAGTCCATGAGCAGACATCTTTATTTCCGGGATCACGCAGGACAAGAGCTTCTTTTATTTCTGGATGGGAGATTGAAAAAACGACCAGCAGCTGGATACGGACCAATGGGGGAGAGAGAAAAAAAAAGTGTCGAGAAGCTGACTGGTGACATGGACGACGGTAAGAGAGCTGCTTGTTCACCAGTAGGTGTCTCTTCTAATTGGGTTATCAATACCACAGTGTTAGACGGCACTCAAATCAGAATCCAGGGAGGATTACAGCACAGTGCCAGTAATATTACAGTTATAACAGTTGTAATTAACCTGAACGCTTTCTATATTTGAGCTTTTTTTTTTTTAATTTTTTTACTTTTAATGCCCTTTTAAAATTTTATTGAGCCATTTCTTATTGCTTAGTATCAGAATTTTGCAATATTTGTATATTACAATGCTTGGAAAATTAGCAGATGTGTGTTTGAATTGGCATGATTCCTACAGTACACTCGCAGAACCACATCAGCAATGCAAGTTTTTACAAATACAATAGGATGTTTAAAGCTTTAACTGGTGCTCGGGTATGCAATAAATGAATGGGCCCTAAGTAATATGTCATAATAATGAAACACATCAGGCTGGGTACAGATTTCTTGTGATTAATAGCACTACAAGAAAGTTAATGTGAAGTTGAAAGAGGGAGTGCAGTTGTGCGCTGTGTGAGGGCTTTAAATCCAGCCGCCCGGGCTGTCTGGGCACAACTTTTAGACTGTTTGTCACAGAATAAGGGCAGAGAGGGCTGCAAAGGACTTTGCCTTGTGCCAGGGAGATGGATCTCATTAATACTTAATGAGACTTTCTCTGTTCTGTCACCTGTGGCTGCCTGGTCCACTTATTTGCACGATATTTGCATTCTCGCTCAACTGTTTGGGGGCTTGCGGGGGTATCGCTGGGATCGAGCAGCACAGTGAGAAAACAGGTCTTTTTCTCCTAAGAGCTTTTGGCTTATTCTTTGACCTGAAAAAAAAAAATTCTGGCTCAGAAAGAGGATGAAGTGCATCTGGAAAATGGCATAAACATGAAGTTATTTCCTAACAGCCGCACCTGTCATTAGGTACACTTTAGGTTGTCATTAGGTTGTGTTACTGTGCATGTTATGACTCAGTGATTTGCTCCATAACATATGTCTATGCCTATGTATAACTACTCAGTTAATAAGTACCATTTACATTGTTCTTGTCTACTGCACAACAGTCACTGATGCACTCTGTCAGTCTTTAACCATTTTATAGGAATTGTTTTGCTAATTCTGGAAGGGGTGTTTAAATGTCCCTAATGAAACTAATGAAGTATTTAGGTGTCAGTCCCATAGAATGGAATGTGGTCAAAAGTACACTGACACATGAACAAACTTATTGGTTTGAATTGAAAGACGTCAATAATTTTGATGAATCTGTGACAGTGAGTATGTCGACTCTAATATGGCTTTTTGAGTAATGCTCTGTCTTATTAGTGCGCCTGGGTAACTCAAAAGGCCACGGAAGTCTGTCAGATGTGAGATGACAGTTATCGATTTCATTGTTTGCGGGGACACTGGATGTCCAATAAATTTCACTTTCCCATAGCCGCGTGTCTATATCCTTTAACAAACTGGACAAAGCTTACACAATTAACTAGACTGTTTCAGAAATTCAATAAGCCTGCGGTGACAATGGTGAGGGTGCCAGGTTCCGTACTGTGGGATTTCGCGGAGGAGGTGACATGGAGAACAGTGTGGATTGATTTCTGAGTCCCGCCCGTGGCTCTGTAGACTTGACCATGGGGTCTTCTCTGACCATTTTTATTTTTTTGAGGGAAAAGCTGTGACTTCCCTGAGCCCACAGAGCCCAGCCTGTGGCCGGGCAGTGTCTCCTGAACTGCCCCCGGTGTCGTGTGTCTCAGTATTGACAGCCGAAAAAAGGTCGACACGCATCGCCAGAGACGATCAGCCACCCGTCCTGTGGCCCGCGGGTCCCCGGCCACCAAGATGAGGGAAAGTTCTTCGCTTTTTCAAGGAAAGCAGGGGGTGCCAGACTCGGCAGAATCGTACCGGGATCTTCACAGCGAAACAGGTGCATCTAGGGCGACGGCAAAGGGTGCCTCCTTAATCGAGGATGACGATCTATGCGGCCGGTTCCTTGGCGAAGAGGCGCTATTTGCCGTCGCTGTGTTTTCACTTGGCGATGCTGCGCCTGCAGCCAGACGCACAAAAGGTGCACCGAAGTCAGTGGCCGGGGGTTCAGGCGCTTTCAGGGAAACACGCAAACAAACAAAGGCCCCGGGGAAAGCATAAATTCACCTCCTTTTCAGGGGCGCTTCCAGGTGGCTAAAATAGCACAATAACACCAGGGGGGGAAAAAAAGTAAATTGTTCAAGTGTACAAAGGGAGCGACTTGCACTTCGGGGGAGATCCGACAACCTTGCTGCCAAAAGCTGGCACGGTGGGGGGGGGGGGACAAAACAAAACAATAAAAAGAAAAGCTGATAACCAGGTGTTAGTACACTTAAAAGGTTTGGTATGTCTAAGAGGATGCAGTGCCAAGCTAATATGGCAGATGGGACCATTTTGTGCTGATGTAAAAAGCCCTGACCTGTATTACAGCGCCATTCCTGACCTAATTTCACCTGGGACTCCATGGGCGAAGAGCCCCAATCAACACATACACAAAGAGCAGGTCCTTGACGGAACATTGCCGCCTTCTCCAAGAGCCCCCTTCGAACGCGGCCCAGAATAGCCACAAAGGCCTATTAAGCCGTAATGTTTGCAACCTGCTTTTTAACAGAGCCTCTGTGGGCGTCTGGTTGCCATTTTGTGTATTTGTCTCCCGCATAATGCAGACGCCGTATCACCTGAGCGTTCAGTGTGGATTAGTGTGCGTGAGATCGGAATCAGCATCCTCCATTTCTTCTGTAGTGCTCGATGTCAAACATTTTAGGATTTTTCCTTTAACACGGATCTCGCTGTCCTCATTTCTTTGATCGATGTAGCTGGTCTGATATATTTGACTGGGCTTTTAAATTAGTTTTAATCTAAAGTAGCCATTCGAAACTTGTCTTCCTTTATCTAACTCGAAATTTTATGTTATATTAAAGCAAAATTGTTTCAGTTACATTTAATTTTGTTGAATACATGTGTCTGTTACAATATTAATTATTCATATAACATTTACTCCGTGAGATGCTTCAAAATTTTAAAAACTATATAATAATAATGTACTGCTTTTTTGTAATTGTTTTTTGTAATCATTTTTTACAGTGATGTTTAAAGAATGCCACAAGGTACGCAATTGCAGGCCTTTTTTAAACATAGTAGGAGGCGCAACAGAAGTTGTCGTTGTGCGATAATATTATTCTTTAAGCCATTTTTGTTTTTTTTCCCCTAAGTGATGTCCATGGAGGTTAAAATGGACACCTACTTAATTCAGTCCCCTTGCAACAGAATGGACTGGCAATGGCAACAGACAGTTTTCATTTAAACAACAAAGAACATAGACTTCATTCATAGTAAAGCTGTCTTCTTTCAAACTTGTATTCTAAAGCTGCTTTCTGCGGGGCCCCAGCTCAGTTTCATTGGTGGACGGAAACTGATTCCACACAAAGTCGAGTATTCGGTGTGTGGGAATGAATAGGCGGCCTTTTCTAGGGCCGTGGGCCTCAAGGACCCGTTAGAGTTGCATTTTTCGTATTGTCTGTGGAAGTTGGGTGGAAAAATGGAGGAGAGGTGGAGAAACATTAAACAGGTGGGCAACGGCATTGTTGTGTTTATGAAAGATTCTTTGATGGGGATAAAAGGCACTGCTGGGGCAAAGTGATTTCAAATGAGGTTTTTGTTACTTGCACCTTTCAGATTCAGCACCTCGTGGGCAAAGCCTTGTATGGCCCTCCATTTACAGGACGTACATGTGTTTGCTATTGAAGGTAAGCCAAGCTCCTTAAAGTTACTGGCTCAGATGTTACTGGCCGTGTGTGTGTGTCTGTGTGTGTGTGTGGGCGTGCGAGAGTCAGTGTGCGGTGGAGCTTCCGGAACGGCGATGCATTGCAAGAGCGTGGAGAACGGTCGCCTGGCTTTATTTTTACCATTTCTTTTTTTTTTTTTACCATTCCGTGACTCGTCGTACCTTGCAAAACGAGCCTCATTGGTCGTTGTGCTTTGATGCTGCCCTGGATGGATTTCATCCCTGTTTTTACGGGTCCCATCGACATCTACATGCTCTCCCATCGACATCTACATGCTCTCGCGTGGCCGACGCTCTTTGTTTGTGCGGGGCTGAAGCTGGACTGCGGCAGTTTCGGGTGACCGGTCCTCTGGAGGCTGCCAAACCGCGTTTTAGATTTATTGTATGCCCCGTGCATCAGCTCATGCCCTGGACCGCGTGCATGCCACTGAACGGAGAAGAACTGTAGTGTGGAGGTCCCTCAGCCTTACAGCTGTGTAATTGTCTAAGAAAAGAACCACTTAAGAGACAACCTGTAGATCCCCGAAGCTCAAGAACATTTTAAGTGCAATTACCGTGCAGTGAAAAGTGCACCAGTCCAGCACATTAAATATAAGTACTGCAACTAAAGGGTTTGCTCTATATAGATTTACCAATGTGGCAATGTCAGAAATTTCTCAAATATTCAGTGTATAAAAAATGTCTCTTCTATATGCTTTGGAGCTATAAAATGTTTTAGTTTATTATTATTTTGAGCATGGTTTATGCAACAGGCATCATGAAAAATATGAAACTGCTGTTAGTCTCTTAGCTTGTGCAAAACACGTTTTCTGTAGATGGTCTTACGATAACTGGATTCAGATCCGTACTTAAAGAGTCAGATGTCATTCCTTTAATCACGGTTTCTGCAATTTACACACAATATAATTACAATGTATGGAGATCTGTGCGAATCTTGGCAGAAATGTGTTAATTACTTCTATAATGTGCTGAATTGAGATACTGTATTCTTATTTTTGAAAAATGACATCTAAAATGAATGTATGTGGCACTCATAGTAGACACAGTCAAACGAATAGCTAGTTATATTTGAAAACTTGCAGAATTTGCAAGCCTCTTGGTTCTCCGTACTTTTGTTAGGTTATAGTGCCGCCATCGTGAGGACAATTTAGGAGGGCTGACCTTTCACCTCATCACCTTTAGATACATCACATCCATAGCGTCTGGTTCAGAAATACGTTCTTTTTTTTTCCCCTCCCATGCAGTAGCATAAAGTCTAACCCACGTACAGTACGAGCCAGTTTTCGAACCAGTGTCCAACATCCTTAGCGTTCGCCACACCAGAAGGGCCAGAAAGTTTGAGAGAGACACACGAGAGGGTCTCACGGCGATACAAAGGGTCGGGGACGCAAGCTCTTTCTGAAGGACTTTGGTGAGCTTACAATGCGAATTTATTTAACTTTGTGTGCCGTGAGCATGGTCACTCAGTAATGAATTGTATTGTTTTTTAACCTGTAAGAGTGCCGTAAAAAGCTCTCAAAAAGCGGTTAATTCCCGAATACAGCACACCCGACAACAATTAATGATGCATCTGGTCTATTAAAAGCGCATCCAGTTTTGTAGCACGTTAATTATGACCCTCTCTGCACGCCGCGATTGTGGGTCAGCTCTGTTTGTTCTCTTAATGTTTTCATTTTATCCTGAATTGAAAAGAGCTGCCAATGTGTGGTGAAAAGGCCCACATTTAGGGTTGGACACGACTGACAATCCTTACTATTGTATTATTGTTTCTATTTTGTGGAAGAATTGCCATCCAATGGATTACAGATACTTACAAATAATTATAACCACATGAAGGCCTTTTTTTTACAATTTAGACAGGATTTGCTATAGGTTATTTAATCAGTGATGAAAAAATGACCAGAGAAAATAATCACTAGCTATTGTGTTGAGTGCCACCATCTTGGAAAATGTACCTTTTTTATAACCAAGATCTTCATTTAGAACTTAGATTAAGTAACGCATGATTATTATTGTCAGTAAATAGCAGTAAAAAATTCAAGAGCATACCCCTTACTGCAATGTAAATCTTACATATTTTATATATAGATACATTACAGCTGGGCTGTCCACAGCAGTGTCCAGGATAAGCCATCAGGAAGTGACTGATTGTTTATTTTATGGGTAATTTTATGAATGGACATGTATTTACTAAAATAGCATTGCAATAGTATGATTCATTGTGAGGCTCTGATGAGCGGCCTTTCGGTGGTTTTTACATGGAAAAATAAATGCACATTTATAAATCAGTTAAGCAATTCCGAAAGAGTCACTAAAAGGCAGGACAACAATTTAGACCATGTCTGACACTTCTGTAAATGGGTAGCAAACTAGTTATTAAATTAAATTATAGCTGTCATTATTTATTAATTATGTATTCTAATTATAATTATTATGTGCTATATGTTACTGAATAGGGTAATATTTTACTGTCAAGGTATTTTCTTGATATAACTTTGAATGCTTAGTGAAAATTAAGGTAATATTTTAAATGCATTAAATACAACATCCATTACTTCCATGTTTTTTGAGTCACTGTACTAACCTCATGATTAGATGGACATAAATACAGCACTCGTGTATCTTATAGAGTTATTGAGAATAATTCTGTAATATATTTTGGTCAGTTACCAGTAAGAACCGTTGCTATTCAATATTTCAATTAAATGAGCTCCAGACTGTTGAACTGGGCTTCAGGTTTTACGTATTTCCGTTTATGTACAAATACATCCTTAGGATGCTAACAAACACATATTCTGAAATCATCTTCAAGCCCAGACGTTCGCTGTCAGCCCTAAGTCAGAGAAGGCAGGGTCGGGGGCAGCCCTGCTTAAGTTCTGCAGACAGGAGCTGTGTGATACATAGTCACCGGTACCAGGATCCTGGGTCAATTCGCCACGGTGGGAAAACGCCGACATCGATACGGCCCACACAATGAGAGCGGGTCCCCGACGGAGAAAGAGGCAGGCCCTTTTTTTATTCGCCGGCGTGGGGAGCATTCTTCGTGCAGGGTATCGGAATACAAGATGTGCCGTGTCTTGGTCCCGTTCCCCTGGAACACCTACCTTAGTTCAAGCCTCCCGCGGTTTGTGTCACCGATACCCAGCTTCCAAGGAGCTGCCTGACCGTGACAAACCAGCTCGGAGCCTCTTGTCGTGTGGGCGCAGGTGCTGGGAGAACTTCCTGAAAAACACCTGGTGGGGGGGGGGGGGGGGGCAAAAAGATGGGGAAGATTTGGGGGGCGGGGCATTTCAAGGGTTTGGATGCTAAAAGGCCTTGTTTTTTTTTCCGTGAACAGATCGGAAACCCAATTAATAATTTGCAAAATGTAAAATCCATTCAGAAAATGAGATTCTCATCCCGGCAATGTGTACGTAGGGGGGGTTTGCACTTTGTTTTCAGGATGGGACAAAGAAATTCCCAGGATACATTTGTGCTTTACATTTTTGGTCGACTAAGGAATCATGGGATACCATACGTTAGAAACCCAACAGAGGTTGGTGAGTCTGTTTGTCATGGGTGTCGCGGCCATTAAATCTGAGGGGGACGTGTCCCCTTCACATTTCATAATTATTCGTTTGGACCCCCCCCCCCCCCCCCCTTC
>JAODLC010000044.1:4466543-4496398 GCA_026781145.1 Hippopotamyrus pictus
ATTCAGCTCCGCTAACCTCTCCTCATAAGACATTCCTCTAAGACCAGGAATCATTCTTGTAGCCCTCCGTTGCACCCATACATATCAACCCACCGTATGTAGGACAGCCAATCCCGCCATGGGCTTGACAACCAATGAAAATGGTACATTGTTAAACACCGTGAAGACACTGTGAAAATATCTTCAGATTTATAATCTGGTGTTTTCCATGTCACAGTTTCCTGATAACCCTGCTGCTAATTGTTATTTTGGTCTCTCAGGACATTTAAACAACAAAGTCCATTGTTACGGTTTAGGTTATTCACCTTTGGAAATGGAAAAAAACATTATTATCAGGAACAGCACCCTGTAACCAAGTCAAATTTATTATTATTTTTTTTACTAATGTTGCCAGATCTCAGACTTGTAACCAACTGATGAATTGCACTGAATTCAAAGTAGCATAAGTCACTCCACTTTAAAACGTCTTTATTCCATAGTATTTGAATTACAGAGGTATGTAACGAGCGCAGTTGGGGGCTTCCCATACGATTAGCCAGGATGAAAAAAGACTGAATTATGTTGAACCACAAACAACACAAGAGTACTTCATATTATTGGGGTATTTTACTATTCTGGACTCGTTGATGCCTATTCCAAATGCTTTGCCCTAAAGGTGATGCATCTCCCTGGTCTAATGATACTTTTGTTTCTTCTGTTAAAATACAGTTTCCTTCCCATCCTTGTACCACTGGGAAGGTTTCACGGTTTCTCCTTGTTTAGTTGAGTCCCTTCTATAGGGCTTGAACCAACAACCTTCTGTCCACATTCTTAATCACCTGCTGCTCACATCACGCTGTGGGTTTTCCATTAGTAGTTTTCCTTGGCTGATATGACATCATACGAGAGACATGCAGTAATTTTTGTTCCCCATTTAGATGCCATCCACAATCTTGAGTTAAAAAGAAGGGCTCCTTTTCCTGACATTCTGATAGCGGGGCAGTGATAAAGCTGTAACAACAGGATACATCATACTCCTTACATACCTACAGACCACTCCACTGTTCAATTAGATAGTGTTTTATTTGACATTGTTGTCATGCGCATACAACATGCAATCCTTTGTTTATAGTTCATGTTGAGGAAGATCCTGGCACATTCCTCAATTAGAAGTGAGATGTGAGACCAGAGGGAAACACTGCACTCTTAAAAGAAGCGTATCTTACCCTGCAAATGCAGTGAAACATCTTACTGCTTCATGTAATGAAATTATTCTCACATATTTAGAATTTGCCCGCCAGTGATTTAACAAGTACATTGTTGCTTCTTTTAATAGGGATTTCAAATCTGTATTAGTTATATATTATAGATACGTGCAGTAAAACTGACATATAAATGAAATTATTTTGTTTATCAGTATTCTCTAATACCTTTACTGCCAAATTAAGGATGCAGGACAGGTAATACATATGATTTCCTCAAAGGATCACTGGTCTCAGAAGAATTCTTAGAAAATATTTCCAATACCTGTCACCCAAATATTCCCAGGAAGACAAAATATTGACACGCATAACATAGGTGTATCTCAAGAATTGACATTCATTCCGAGCCAAAACAAATCTGATGCAATCACAAAGGTGAATCCAAATAATTTGTGTTATGCTGCTTCAAAACCAATGCAAAATGGTCAGTGTGGTGTTATTATTCATTTTTAAATATAACATGCAGTGTAACAAATGATAGATATTTGGGGAGTTTCTCTCTTACAATATCAATGTTGCATGCAATGCGGCAGTCATCTTGTCAACGCATTTTAAGAAGCGATCGTTACGTAAGCCTTCCCTTTGGTCGTAGTAGCTTCTGGAAGGTTTAATTTATGATGAGATATAATGATAAATGAGAGCTCCCAAAGAACTCGATTACACCTTACAGTATATATGACTTCTTGTGGCGACTGTTACATTTTGAAACAGTTGTAAATACTTAAAAATTTGGAGGATGATTTATTGTTCAAATGTAAAGTTTTGCAAAGCAAACTTGTGGATTCTAATTTACGGTCTTTCATTTCCATACAAATTTGTTTATTTTCTGGGTTTATAATTTTTAAATTTACATTTGTATTTATTAAAACAAAAATAAAGATATGTCTAATTTACTGATAAAAGTGAGTGCTGATCACCTTGTTTAATCTGTAAAATTTTTATTCATGGGTGATTGTGTATTTTCTTAACAAAATGTCATGGTTTTTCTTAAGTTTGAATATCCTTGACCAGAAAGGAGAATCAGACTGTATTTATTCCATGTGACATTATTTGATATAGCCATTAAATGACTGAAGTAGACCTTGAAATGAGAGATGTACAGTATAATTAGGTACTGTTCATCCTGGACGCTAGTCTAGTAGAGGTGGAATATGTAGCATGAATGTAGACTTGTGCCCTGCCTAATTACAGGCATTATCTCATTTGCCATTGTAAGGGACTGTTGTTCCATTTTTCCCATTTGTTTAATCATGCTTTTCACATATTGGCAGGTACCATTTGGTCTGAAAATCCGCATGGGGGTTTTTGAATTGGGAGAGAGAGAAAAAAAAACCTTGCTTTTCGGTAATGCGGCGCAATTTGTCAAGTAATTAGCCAAGCTAATTCAATTTTTGTAGCACTAATCAAACGAATACGCTAAAGGATTCTTTCCGCCGCCAGTTCGCTGTCTGTTCACATTTGACTTGATGGTTTGAAGAGGCTCCTCCTTTGGCCCCCCACTCCACTTAATCACCTCATTTGCATTTTATATTGGTAAATCAAATTAAGCACCAGCGGCTTTTAACGTGATTGACTGTGGTCAGGCCTGCTCAGATGGGATTTTTCTTTTTTTTTTCCATAGAAAATTAGACCAATTTTAATGTTAGCAGAGCTTGGCTTCACATATTCAGCAAAGCGCATTCACTCAGCTAATTAAAAGCTTTTTTTGTGGATGACCGAATTCCCCAGCTGGTTCTGGCCTTCCCTGGGTTTTACTTTTGACTTTGCCCCCCGCCCCCCCAAAAAAACCTTCTTAGACTAGCCATTGAAAGTGAGGCCCAATAATCCGCACATAATGAAATCAAGTTTGATCAACGTTCACATTCACCTCAGCCACCACCGGCTCCTTTAGAGGCCGGACGCTGTGGGCAGCATGAAAGCAGGTCTTCAGTCCTCTATAGATGTGCGTGTTACATACAGAAATCCATCCATCACTCATACATTGTATCTGTATTTTCACTACTAAATAGTGAATTATCAGCACCTATATATACAGTATCCATATATAAATTTCAGATATATAGTACATTGTATTCTAGGTACAATTTACTGTCCTGTGGTATTTTTGTAGTTCTTTTGTTTTGTTTAAGTTTTGTTAAAGGACATTGGTGAGTTGATGAATTGTGCTCATCTATAGTGCACCATGGCAAACTATTTGAGAATCTGTTTGCAAACTTACAAAATATGACGATGATGATAATAAGTGTCATCATCTGTGGTGGGTTTTTGCCCCATCCTGGGTTATTCCTCGCCTTGTGCTCGTTGTTTCCAGGACAGGATCCTGACCCTTAGACCCTGCGCAGGACAAGTGGGTATACAAAATGGATGAATGGATGGATGGATGGATGGATGGAAAATGGATGGATGGACCAGTGTTTATATCCAACCTTATATCCCCCATCCAAACGGTGTCCTCATGGCCTCCCTGTCTTGGTTCTTTATATAAACACTAAGAATAATAATAATCACTGAATTATGAACTTCATTTTCCACTAGTTCCAAGCACCAGTGGAGTCAGAGATTTGAATGTGCTGCATCAACAGATGTGAAATATGTCTCTAATAAAAGAAAAAAATACATCTGAGAAAAAGAACCAGGAAAAAGGGAATATCCTTCGGGGAATAATTCGGACTAATGGCCGGCGTGTTACCCAGGCAGGGCAGAGCGGGGTCCACACTGCCCCTCCCCAGCCTTGATTGCAGCTTTTAGGATCATTACTGTTAGAATGGGAATGTTAACGCTGAAGAGCCCCCCCCCCTGCCACCCACCCATCCCCCAGCTTGCAAACTGAAGTCTACAGGGGAGGCTGAGGGGCAGAGCAAAAGGAAAACAAAATGAAATCTGTATTCGTCTTCTTTCCTTTTAACTTTGAATACATGTTTGTTGTTGTTTTGTAGATTAGTGTTTAATTGAGGACATGTTCATTAATTCCTGGTGCAAAAGCTAACATTAATTCAAATAGATTTAACATTATTTGTCTTTCAACATACATGAACGAATAACTTTTGTTTTTTGTTTTTGTTTTGCTTTTGTTTAAAATGTATGTTCCTGCATTGCTGCTCTTCGCTAACCATAGGATCCTTTGCATCGTAATACAAAAATTAAAGAAAATCATCAGTGATGTGGAATTGCTCCTGCTTTCGTCCTTTCTTGTGTTTTTATTTTCCGGGGCTAGTTATAAGTTGCCGAGAATATATGCTCCCCGCGTGAGTTCCGCTATTGTGCTCCGACCGGCGGCCTAATGCCACCACCGTCTCTGCCGGGAGATTGCCCAGACATCGCCGGCAAGTGGGCCATTTCTAGCCGTCCCCCCCAGGGAGAAGCCCCCGTCTGTGAGATGGAAAGGGTGGGGGGGGGGGGGGGTGGACGAACCATCCACCAGCTGCTGCCACCCACTTCCCTGTCTATGCATTTTATCTCACGGAAAAAAAAAGAAAAGGAAAACGAAAAGTAACCACTGACCACAACAAAGGCAACGTCACATTCTTGCACAAAGATTTTTCCTTTTTTTAAGTACTATGTTCTTATAAAAAAATAGATTAAGGTTAGAGTGTCAGTTTGTATGTGAATAAATATTAAATAAAAATAAGCAAATAGGTTTAATGTAGGTGTGTGTGTGTGTGCGTGTGTGTGTGTGTATTCATATAAATAAATTATCATCTTTGTACCTTGCAATCATTCATACATGCATTAGCCACTGCGGTTGATCATAAAAATCCACCCTGTTTAACTTTAATTATGTTTCCACCCAGCAGTTTATGCTACAATTGACTGTTGTGTTGCTGAAAGACACATTATTTTTCCAGGAGAGGGAACCCCCCCCCCCGTCATGCAAATTAGAGGGGAAGGAATCAATTTTATTGCAAAGCATGAATTGCTGGCACGTCCTATTCAATTAGTTATTGGGGGTGGTCTCTGTGTGACATGTCCCTACATCCACGCTGTACATGTTTCTGTTTTACCTAACATTTTAGCCATCCAACCAAAAAAGAAAAAGAAAAAAAACGTGTTCTGCTACAAAGACAACATATTTCCACAAATATCAAACAATTTAGTATTATCTTAAGAATCATTTCCCTATAGTCAGGTATTTTTATTGCAGAAAACAAAAACTGCATTTTTAAATATGTGTCTGATGATGGTAGGTAGACCGTTAGCTTTCTTCCTTTAGGTTATCGTGGCTTGGTCATTTCTGAAAGTGCATTTGTTTCACACCGTGCCGTGACAGACTTCTGTTCACCTGCATATTCAAGTGGAATCTCCATCTCCATAAATTACAGAGCGCATCGACACAGCAAACTGAGTTTGTATATAAAGAGGGAAAACAGCAACTGTAGATCCCCCTGTGTCAGGTTTGGGTCCCCCCTCAGTTCATGGCGTGTCTTGCGTGTGCGTTGGGTTAGCGGCAACGCTCTCCTTTAGGGATTTTCCGTCCACGTGTAACAGGAAACGTTGTTTACCCCTGCTATTGTCATCATGTATGTATCTGTTTATTCACTTATATAGGAATTATATCTCAGCTCTCACCAGAAGGAGAAGAACCTTAAGAGCATTAATGTTGCGTGTTCCACGTTCTCCAAGTCTGTGAACGCTGGGCGCGTCTTTGTGAATCGAGGAGGTTGTTCTCGCCAGTGACGGGACCAGCAATCAGTGGCCTTGTGGCGGGTGGCTGAGGGAATTTGCTAGTGAATCACTTTTAATGGGCTGAATGGTTGACGCTTCCATTAATTGCTTTTATATGCTCACTTGAAAATGCCTTGGGGGTGTGAAAACACACGATGCAGTCGGTCCATTGTGAGCGGGTTCAGGGCAGGGACATCACCAGCAAATCCCCCACCTGCGGCACGTCATTCTCTTAAGCTTTTCTTCTATACATATTTTAATAACATATAGTCACATACTTACAAAAAACCAGCACATTACTTTTTAAATGGCACCCGGGCGGCTTGGATGCCTGAATCTTTATCAGTCATCACTGGTGTCATTTTTCTGTAGGCAATTTCACCGGAACAGTGTACGTTAAACGTGAGACCCGGCACCTTTAAAAAGGTACATTGTTCGTATAGTTGTGTAAGTGCTTTTTACAATTCCGCAAATGGTGAAAGGATAGAGATGTTAGACGTCAGCGTCCACTCACACCGGCCACTTTTTACTTACACATCATCTTCTCTGACTTTTTCTTTCCCTCGTTATAATTCAGGACAGCAACACGCTGATTCAGTTGGATTTCATTATTTTTCATTGCTTTCTAAACGCCAGTGAACCAAAATTATAACTTAACTAAATAAACACACATTGGAAGATAATATTCTGCTTAGCTTACAGCTACTATTTAATGTAGCAAATCCATGCCTGCAGTGATGCACTATTAGTAATCATTGCATGACTCATTCTGTATTGCAGTTCTTTGGGCCACAATTGGCCACAAATAAAATTGTACTGGTCCAATGGCCCGGCAGATTTCCGTCTCATGAATGTATCACAATTTCTTCCTAGTTACCAAATTAATATCAAGTGCACAAAACAGCTATCTTGCATTTTCCTTTAGGGACATGCAATACGGAATATCAGCTCCATATTTTGTTGCTTATTCTAATTTCCATAATTGTACTTGACACAAAATACAAGACGTACTGTAATATATTAATTCATATTTACCGTAATAGAATATAGCTGCATCTTCTTTTGGCCTGTTAATGTTTAGATTCATGACATATGATGCATAATTACAGTATAAAGTATTACAGTATAAAGAATAAGTAAATAATTCATACTACAGGCAAACTGCACAAAGACCAATATGAATAACCCTGTTCCACTGCGTTTCTCCAAATGGAGAAGGAACATTAAACTCCGTCCAGTGGATGGTAATAAGGTTAGCTGGGGCTGACTCTATTAACGATGACTGACCTAACAGCCAGCTGCAGGCTGACGCAGCCTTCAGAATAAAGGCTGCTCTTCCCCTTGGCTTTGCACAGCAGAATGAGCTTGCGGCATATATAGATGTTTGCCAATTTTTATACCAAGAACTCTGAGCACATTTAACTTGCGGACTGTTACAGCTATTCACCAAAGTCTTTCGATCTTGCACAGGTGGTAGAGATCAAGGACTTGGGGGGCTGTACTGAAAGTCAGATTTCAGTGTGTGATTCTGTGAGAGTGAAGTCACAGTGCTGGCGCAGCCCCTGAGACCTGTGAAGGCGCGATCCTGCACATTGCGTGTTTGCATAGCTACCAGTACAGCTCGGGACTTAACAGGATAGTTATTACATTTCTGAATTCAAATGAATTTTCAGCTATTTTGTGTACATATGCGAGCAGGTATATTTCAGTACCGAACTGTAATATTAAGCAGTACTTGTGCTTTAGTAGTTTATTTCAAAAGACAAAAAAAGACGCAGTTACGATATTTAAAATGGAATTGATATTAGTGAATTGGTGTCATTATGAGTTTTAAGTTCATATGTAGCATGCAAGTGTCGCGCTGTTGCCCTGGTCCTCTGACAGTCACTTTAGGGCATGGTATCAGTAGCTACTGTAGAGCGGAAGTCATTTTATTATATTACTATAATGCAAATAGAAATCCAAATCAATGTCTTTTGCATTGGAATTATATAGCGAAATATATTTTTTACTTGCCCTATTTCTCAACTGATTTAACATTTTTACCAAAACTTATTGTTGTTTTTATTGTTATTATTTGTATAGCAGATGTTTCAGTTTCAGTTATTTCAGTTGGCAAGTTATGTTTCCAAGAAACTAATTTAAAACTGGCTTTAACGTTGATTTACAGTAGGTGTTCGGCTGATTCTTAAGTTTAAACATAACTATATAAAAAGTATATAAAATTTTATAAAATCTCTTCTCAGTTAAGCTGAGCTCAGAGGATGGAACAGCTGATACAAAGTGTCTTATATGATTAAAAAAATGCAAAGATCTGTAACGTTGTCAGTGGAAACTGTGAGCTTGACAGGGCACTGTGAAAACACCCATGAATTCCGGCCCTAATGCTGTACTGGGGACTGAAAAGGTGGTATAAACTGACAGAGGCACGTCAGAGACGAGGCTCTTCCCATCCAGGCGAGATCCCCGATAAGGCTGACAATGATGGGGGCGCCATTGCTGCACCGTCAGCCACTTTATCTCCCCAGCCAATGAAACGAGACGCCATCGTTTTGAGAGAAACTTCTTATGGAGGGGGTGGGCTTTTTGACAGCACATTCAGAAAAGTTTATTTGTGGTGCTGACGGTTGTTGCTGTACATATGGTGTATAAAAGCAGTGGAAACACACTATTCTCCCTGTATCTCTGTGGCTGATGTCCAAAGGAGATAGCTCTTATAAAAAATTAAATAAGGGTACACCTCAATCATTTGTTCATGGAACCAGTCAACTGGGACAGCCATGCACTAATGCTTTCGGACTCAATAGACCTTTCTATTATTCCTGTACAGCCAATTTGGTGCTGATAATGACTCTTGTACTATACTGTAGGCCGAGGGCCACATGAGCAGGTAGGAGGGCTCCAATTCTCTGCCTGTGGCTTCCTGAAGACCAGCACCCAGGTCTCCAGCTCGAGGTGTCTCCATCTCCTCACATTCCTGCATCCCACCCTGTCACGTCACTCGCTATCCGTTAGCTGCTAATCACAATAAGACTCGAGACACAATAAGACTCGGTGCCGATAGTAATGGCAATGCTGAATCCTCAGACACTCAACAATTGAGCATTATTTATTTATTACGTTTTTGATGTGACTTCTAACCTTACAGCTAATCAGAGTGGGCATCGTTTATATGCAGAAGTGGTGGAAAGAGAATGAAACCGTTGAATTTTATTTTGTCAGGGAGGCCTGTGTAATCAGAGACTTCATGATCTTACTTGGTCACGCGCAATACAATATGTTCTTATTCTGACTTGTAATGGATGTCCACTCTAGAAGCGTCACAAAACCATTTCTTTAGAGGGAGGATTTTTTGTTAAATATCCTGCAGTGTAGATTAATAAGGTAGATCAGTGTTTCCCAGTCCGGTCTTTGGCAACCCACAGACAGTCCACGTTTTTGCTCCCAGGAGCTGGGAGGGAGCAAAAACGTGGACTGTCTCGGGTCCCTGAGGATGGGATTTGGAAACGCCAAGCGAAATTGTTATGACTGCAATTAGGGTTCTGTCGTACCGAATGGAACCTGCGCCGGAATCCTGGAACGGAGCGGAGGGTGGAAGGCCTTGTCGACACAATGCTGGAGAATCGGTATGATGCCTGATGAGGCATAACAACATAAATACTAGCAGACATTTTCCTAACCCATCAAATATTATCAATATTATCCTTCTGCATACATAAGTAGATGTGGAGAGCATGCTGCACTATATGTGGATGATATATGGAGTTTTTATTACTGAATATTATTTAAAATTACAAATATAAGTCACCTGATGGCCCAATTTTGACATGCTGTATATAAGATGGACTGAGGGTGGATTCATGTCAAGCGACAAACCAAAAGTAAAACTGGCTTTTGTTTTGTCTCTCTAGCCCAGACCTTGTTGCCTTATCCTACAGTAGGTCTTCCTGAGACACCTCCTCTTCTGCTTTCCTTGTTTGTGGCACCCCCTATCCTACCCTCCCACCTCTGCCATCCCGATCAGACACATGTCAATGTGCTCTGGTCGTACTGCACATTGTGTTGACCGGTGCTGACTGCAGTACATTTTTACAGCCTATAAAATTCAGAAACAAATGCAAGAAATCAAATGGTACAAAGAATGTTCACATTTCTGCATGTGCTTCTTATATCTGTCATTTATCATGTTTGCATGGGGGGGCACTGGGAGACCCAGGATGTGTACCAGCTTCCTGTAGATGCATTACATTAGGATATATTTTATTTAGCAGATGCCAATGTCCAAAGCGAAGTCCAATTCACAATTAAGTGGTGTTAATTGGTGTTAGCTTGCAGTCTGTAACCACTGCTATACTCATGTAATATTTTGCTTCCTATAAGGCCCAGCTGTGCCGGTTCTGCATTTATCAGGCCTGGGAAGTCACTCCTTGGCGGGTCTTCAGTCAAAACATTGCATATCTAGGTCAAGTCTCAAGTCATGTGCCCTCAAGTCCCATTCGAGCCCAGGTCTTTCCATCATTTTTGCTGTCGAGTCACAAGTCATCAAATTTGTGACTCGAGTCCAAGTCGACTTGTGAGTCAAGAAATTTGAGTCCTTACCTATGCCAGTTTTTTGCCGCAGCAAAAACCCACTACCGCACGATGTAGGTTAAATCCTTCATAGGCAGAGAGAGATTGAAAAGAGAGCCTCCACTTAGTCACAGTTGTTTTCATGCAGTTTTTAACGTCTGTGAATATGCAGAGAGTGATGCCTCTTTTCAATAAAGTACCTCAGCAGAACTTGCATCCAGCCAACTGAAAATGCAGACAACAGAGGATTATTATACATTGTATTTATAATATTAATGCTATGGTATCCAGAGGGGGGGCTATAACCTCAAGTCTTCTTGAGTCATGGGGTCCAAGTCTCGAGTCATCTGCCCTCAAGTTCAAATCGAGTCCTAATCTTTCCATCAGAATTGCCAAGTCGAGTCACAAGTCATCAAATATGTGACTTAAGTCCAAGTTGAGTCATGAGTCAGTGACTCGAGTCCCCACCTCTGGCATTATTGGCACTCAAATGCTAAACTTTGGCCACAATCTTTAGGTGCTTTAAGGTTTAATAACACATAATACACTATCAGTCGAAAGTTTTTGCACACCACAAGTTTTTACCACTTTTCCCGTTATTTCATAATCTACAGATATTTTATTCTTGTTAAGCTTTAGAAAGTTGAGCAAACACCTATAAATGAAAATATAAGAGTATGTAACAGTGCATATCTGACATCCGATTAACTGGTTGTGTGGTGATGGCAGTCAAATTCTAGGCTGTCCTTTACCCTTAAATGCACTAGTTAACCGTTTCATCCCATGAAACAGAGCAGTATTTAATGTCTCGAGTAGAAAGAATGCCTCAAATTTTCTCTGCTGTTATAACTGCTAGAGGTTACTTGATGAATCAAAGATATGACATCTTCCTGCTAATAAAGGTACTCAAATGGTGAATATACTGTAAATTTATTTATTAGCAAAGAAAATTGAGTGCATTTTTAGGAAATGTTAAGTGAGTAACATGCAAATGTAGAAAATCTCAGTGTGCGCAAAACCTTTTGACTGGTAATGTAAATGGTACAATTATGTACACAGAAGAAGTAGCTCTACAGCAAGTCTATCCTTCAGGCCAGTGTATTTAGTACTGTGCTTTGGACCAGTTTAATTATGATCAACATAATCCCAACATAGACACAGTCATACGGGCACCATTATTTTGATAATAATGGTTTGCAAGTCCAAGATACGGTTATCATTCTTTTGTGACATCTGTCAGAGCAGAAGCCATGATTAAGGAGAGGGTTGCTATATAATTTTACCACCAAATTTACGATGAAAAGAAAGCAGATCGCTCAATGCCCTATTCATCAGACTCAGCACATACCTATAGAGTGACCGAGCCAAGGAATCGCTAATAGAATCCAAAAGCAGCTTACAGCGTGCTAATGTAATTGAAAAACATGTGATTCATTGTAATTCCCTCCCCTCGGCTACAATTAATCGCTGTTAATTACTAATTATTCCCGGAACGAATAGCATAATTTAGCTGACATGCTGCCACTGACACACACAATTTCTCTGAAAAGTATTTTGTCCAGTTACATTGATTAAATTCAGCACTAATAAGATTAAAGTGCACTCTGGGTGTGTTCATTGCATAACCAGCACACGTCTGGCGTGTGGCATTCACATGCATTTCTCCTGTCCCTCCTGAGCATAGGGGTGCCGAGTAAATTCCCGTATTGCTAGAATGTTATTCCCGTGCCGTGCAGCATCCCTGGCATGCCAGAGCCCCGCTTGTGTGCTCTGAAAGGATGGAGTGTGGCCTTTCAGCGCCGGCCGAGATTCACCCGCCTGCCCGCTTCGCTTCAAAGCCTCTCAGTGCTGCCTTTTCACACTCATTGTGTCGACCAGCTGCTTTCTGAAGTTCCCGCTTTATCTGCCTGCCCCTGGCAGCTTTGGCCTCGCAGCCTCTACCCTCCTCGCCTGCTGATGGATGAACTGGAGAGTGCAGAAGTCCCTCTCCCACGCCCCACGTGTGTCACCCCGCGCCACGTTCAGTTTCACGTCCTTCGAAGCAAGAACGAATTCTGTCACAATTTTAAGTTGACTATTATCATTATTATTAATAAACGTTAAGCATTAAAATCCAATGTAAAGCTGATCTGCCCAAAGTTATTTCTTACTGTCGTATTGCAGAAATGAGGCTGATGTGAGAATGGAATTCTGGGATTCATTTTTATACACAGATTAGCAAAACTAACACTGAACTGCGACAAGGAATGGGCAGTTACCTCCACACAGCTGGTGCTAAGATATTACTGTTATCTTAAAAGATACTCTGTGACATCATACTTCAGGCCAATTAACACTGTGAATGGGGACTCTTTTGGCTTCACAAATAGGTCACTTGACAAACACATTTGATAAGGATTCAAGGATGTTGTAAGTTGTTCTCAGCTGTAGTGATCATTTAGTAAACTGAGCCATTCAGTTAGATAATTGGATCATTTTTTCTCAGTCTTTCCAGTTCAATAATATAGTTTTTGGCAATAGTCAATGAAAACAATGAAAGATGAGATGTTTGGGAATTTGTGTGTGGAATTGTCACCCAAACCAGGAATGATAAATTGGAACACTGAACCGTGGATTTCTGATGACCTTGACTAACATGTTTGAACATATGAGCAAGGTCATAGAACATGGAAACAGTCATGCAAAGAGGACAAACAATGCGGACTGGTGTTATTTTGAGTGAAACCCCAGTGGTAGAGTTTATGATTGGTAGTGTGTGTTCTTTGAAGAATTACATAGTGTAATAGCTGAATTTTACCATTACATATCATAGTGAAGACGTTAATACCTGTGCTTTGCCGCTGGATGTCATGTTGTGGGTTAATAATGTCAAAGGACTACTTTTCCATAGGCACTGACAGTGACCTGTCTGCAGGTGCAAAGAGTTTGTATATTTGAAGTAATTTCTTATACTAAATGTGTCTTCTTTCAGTTTGAAGCACTGGAAATGGCACTGGTTTGGTATACAATCATTCCTCACTTAACGACGAGTTCCGCTCCTACGACTAAGTCATTAAGCGAATCGGTCGATATGTGAGGTGCCACCCCTTACCGATATTTCAAGCATACTGTACTGGAAGTGGGTTTGTGTCAACCATCTTTAGATATTGTTTTAATGTCACCTTTGCATCATTTATAACATTTTCAGTATATTTATAAATGTTTACACAGTAATGTACTGTATACTGAAATATGCAGAAGAAATCAGCTCTAATATACATTACTGAGGTTTGCATACAGTACCGACCAGTCAGAGAGGTGGCCGTAGATCCACGTGGTCATTAAAGAGGTTGGTCGTTAAATGAGGAGTGTCTGTACTGTATTCCTTTAATACATTCTCTAAATATGTTGCTGAATCATTCTCTGTTGTAAAAATGCAACATTGACCTCAATAGCTACAAGAACCAGGACCTCATTACTACTTAGTGTATAGACTAGCCTAACTGGTATTATTTGCATACACTGCACACTGCACTTCTGCTGCAGTGATGGTCTCCAGCATGCCGCTGACACTTAGTCCAGAAAAAAATGCCATTAACATTTTAAGTCCTTCCTCACAATGAAATTCCATGTTTATATCTCAGAACGGGAGGGACTTCTGCAGGACAGTAATGAATATTACTACCATCTGATATTTGCTATCGATGAAGTCATTGTTGCCACATGTTATACAGACTTATGTAAGGCTTCCTCAGATACCACTCACCTATCCAACAACTACGAAACAACGCTTAATGACAACTTACTTCCAGAACCATCATATGCTTAATAAATTCCTTCCATTAACTATGACTATCTACTATAGGCTGGACTTTACCCAGAATCGTACAATGACTTCTGTGACACGATTAAAGGCAGCTTTCTGCTCCTGCGGGCCACATCTAAACTCCTCGATAAGTCTTACAGCGCTTTCTTCGCTGTTGTAAGGAACCCTTGAATGAGCGATAACATGACACCACTTCTAGGAAAGACAATAGCTCTCACAAGTCGCTGGGGCCCAACCAGTCCTCAAAAGCATGACCCTGTCTTGTTATGAGACAATTCTGTCCCTTACACTGTGACCAGCTAAACCGGCTTATTTCCACAGTGAAAAAAACTTTGGCTCTACCGCGTGTTTTATTGGGTTGCGTCATGTTTTAAAGTAGGGATGTTCAGGCAACCCTTCTAAACATAGCGTTGATTATACAAACCTGACAGGTCTGCCGGAGAATCTCCTGCAGCTATGAGACATGCAGAAAAATTATAAAAAGCGTAAATAGCTTAGTATAAATGATCAGCCCGAAGTTACTTCTTGAGGGGCACAGCTTCTGGGAACTCTCAGGTTCAAGGGTTAAACCTTCAAACTGGAGATACTTTCACTGGGGTAAATTACAGACTTTTGCAGCCAGATAAAGGCCTAATGACCAAAACATAAATTCAATTACTACAGACGGTGAGATACAATCCATGAATCCGCTTTCACAGTGCCGTTCGTACATGATAAATGGTCCAGTAAGATGAATCTATGATGACTCCTCACAAACCTGTAATGGATAATGGAAGTCCGGAAGATGGACGGAGGGATCTAGGAGGAATACTATTTGAACACATTTGAAAGGATTCCTGTAGCTGCTGGTCTTCTTTTGTGATTGTAATGACAGGTCTCAGTGATGCAGTATTACCTTACAAAATCATTCTTTTTGTTATAACTTATTAATAACTAATGATAGGATGCAGATTAGGATTGCCTTTTAATCTGATAAGTGATACCTGCAGAGACATGCTCAGTAACTACATCTGCCAGGTGAGTGACTCATCTAATCAATGTTTAGACGCAGAGTTTTCCCTCTTTATTTTCTTAAGACCAAATGTAATATTACCTAAATTTCATCCTCATTAAACCATCCAGAACGGTAATGTTCATAAACACAATAACTGATGCTTTATAAGAAGACATGCACATGTTGATTAGCTTTTTCAATTCATGAAAGAATAGCAAATCGTCCTCCTCCATTTATCCACCAAAAGCATTAGTCAAATATAATATTTGATCAGCAAGCAGAGTAAAACAAAGCTTGTTAACATAAGCACATTATCAACTTATGCAATGAAATTCAATCGCTCCAGATATTTTATGTTGAAAATGCAATATAAGCCTTGTATTTTTTTCTGCACCATAATCAAAACTATGTTTGTTTAAGTGACAGAGATCAAGATAGATGCATTCACTAGATCTAAATTTGCTGTTGAGCTAGCTAAGAGGCGGACGCAGAAAAGTTCGCTACCCTGTTTAATTAAGCAGCTAAGGTACTGGTCCGAGTTGGAGAGTAGTGTTTGGTATCTTCTTAGTTTTTCTCATCTTCTGAGTGATGCTGTAGTTCTGTAAGTGCCTGGCGGCCAGCTTCAGCTATGTAATCTTGGTGATGTTTCTAACAGGTTATTTGAGGGAGAACTGTGCTATTTCCCTTAGTGAGTTTGTGCTACACTTTCAGAAAAAAAATAGTACCAGTTTGCACCTTTGCTTGTCACTGGGGCTGTACCCTCAATGGTCTGCCAATTGTACCATATATCTGTAGGTACTTGTACCTTTTAAGGTACAGAAATGTACTCTGAGGAACAAACAGCATTATTGTACCATCAATGGTACAGAAATGTTCTTCGGAGACCATTTTTGTATCTTAAATGGTACAATTACCTACAGCTAAGTGTACAGCTGGCAGACCCTTGAAGGTATAAAGAGGAGCCGTTTGTACCTTTGCTTGTCACTGGGGCTAGTGACAAGCAAAGGTACAAACGGCTACTCTTTATTCTGACAGTGTAGCACCAATGACTTTCGACTTCCTGGATTGATGGTTATGTGCGATATGGTAAAGTCTGTCCATGTAGCTGTCTGTAGGAATCATGTTCAATGTTATACATGCAGAGAGAGAGTGTAGTTCTGGTCTGACGTGAAGTCCTTGATGGCTGATTTGCTGAGCTGAGGAGGCTTACTTCAGGAAGCAGATTATATGGGTTTGATATACTGACCTGCAAAGAAAGGGACACCCACCCAGCAGGACACCTCAGTGCTGAATGGCAAAGAGAAAAACTCTTTCATATTTTATGTCTGGCTTTGCAGTAAAAGCACATAGTCACATAACTGATACAATTTAATAATAATAATGCTTTGAGCTATATGTGTACGTGAAAGTTTACATCACTTACAAAGGGGACTTATTCCGTGAGTTTTTAATGGCCTGTTTGGAGAAAACAAGCCTGCTACTTAAGCAAACATATTATTATAGGTAATGAATAACACAATTAAGATTCTCTGAAGGAAATATGCATTTTTAATAAACATTAAAGGGCAGCAAGGTAAGGTGACTGGAAATGCAGGCAAATAGACATTTAGGGATTTTATTCATGATGATCCAATCCATGGCACAATAGTACGCATATAATGAAAGGAACGAAATACCTAAACAAAAAGTGTATAGATGGATCGTTTTCCCCCTTTTTAGTTTATACAGCTGACAACAGTTTCATTTTTATGTCTGTCTGGTTTTTGGCAGACAGAATGGTGTTTATAATTTATGTTGAAATTTTGATTTGTGAATCTAAAATGAAAAGTGGATCAAATGAATAAGTAACAGAGCTAGATCCTCCAGATAACCAAACAATGAAGACTGGTGACAGTGACTAAAATGATTGTTTGTTTGTTTCAGTTTCTCTATACTAAGCACCGATGAGCAGCCAATCCTAACCCTTCCAGCGCTCAAGTCAGCTGAGCGACGTGAATGCAGGGAGAGGTGCATTCTGGGAAGCTGTTTGTTGGAGTGGGTCAAGGAACTACGGAGTATCTCCTCAATGACACACATTCAGCCATGTTTCAACTTGAACCCCCCCCCCCCCACCACCTCTCCTAAGAAAAAAAAAGAATAAAAAGCACTATTACTGAAGGTTAGTCACCAGGGCGATGTTTAAGTCAAGCTTTTTCTTTAACCCCAGCCAGCGTACTAAGTATGTCCATTCCTTTATGATTATTGCGTGGACTTCATATGGCATTCAACATAATGACCTCTTCCAATGTATATTTGAGTCTTATTCCTGTAGGTTTAATACGAAATAGGCCATATTATTAATACACAGAGATAGTAACGCAACTTTAAATCATGCTTATCCTCACGTAAAGTTAGTCAGCCCACTGACAGACAGCCTCCGTAGTCAATCATTTCCCCAATACTGTCAAAGAGGACTGTGAAGTAAATTCAGTCTTCCTGTCGGAGAAAAATTTAAATAAATGCGCAATTCAGGTCACTGCATTCCAGCCTCACAGCTCAATCCTTCTTAAAGTGGAGATCCTTTTCATGCAGTAGTTTATGTGTGGGTGCGTGCATGTAAAATAAATGACATGATTATATGATACTGTTATATATAAAATAAATATTCGGAGAAAAATGAATATGTACTTTCAAAGATAGTGGAATATTCGAAAAAACAATACGCAGTGCGACTAAAGTACATTTGGCGACGTTGTTGTTACACTGGGACCGAGGACGCTGATATCTTTACCCTAGTGTCGATGTACTGCTGTGTACTGGGGCACCAGGTATGGGAGACACTATTTCCTTTGGGAAGAGGGGTGGTTGGAGTCTTGGAGAAAATGGGATGAAAACGCGCGCAATGCCCAGATCCGACTCACAAAACGCAAAAGAAAAACTACATTCCTTTGGTACGAAATTAACTAACCGAATCAAATAGATGGATCCCAATGTGCGACGTGAACACATCACTTTGTTATTCTGCAAATTATTATTTTAGCAGGATTCATATATCAATGGGAATAGGCGCAGTATGATTTAATATCAGAAGCCATTAAACACATGACCCCTGACGCGTCATTGTCGTTATATTTCGGTTATGTATTCGTCTTTCCCTTCGCCATCCTTACTTCTCATCTGCAGGATTCAGGCAAAATAATCCCCAGTTTAATGTAATTGGTCTGTAAGGTCCAGCTATGTCAAGCGGTCAAGGGGTTAAAATAGATCATCAGATTGTTAATATAATGCATTAGCTATTGTACCATCGTATTTCAGAACCCACGTGTAATTTTCATTAAACAAATTATTGACTAAATTACTAGATTGTTTTACTTATATGATAGGCCTATCAATGTATTATTTTCAAGCAATTATACTGAATAAGTAAACCGCCCAATTTGTAGATTACGTCGGCTTTACTGTTCCAAAACAAAAGTTCGACCAACATTATATAGCCTATACGCTTCATTTTCCTCTTAACATTTACGATGAAATGTAAAAAGGACGTAGGTGCTCGTATTAAGAGGCGCCACCTACGGAAAGTCTCCAACAGCTATTCGCACTGGATGCTGCAACACCCGGTTTGACATTTCTCTGCATCCACTCGTGTGTCAGAATTTAGCTTGACGCTACAATAAATCTGCCATGTCACCTTTTACAGAAATAATAACGTTAGACGGGCAACGGGTTTGGCATCACCTTCTATAAAATAAACTTTATAATATAAAAAAATTTAATGAAGTGTCTGCACGCCTATGTCGTCTGTGCGCAAATATCCAAGTAGTTGCGAATAGTTCCACACATAGCAGTTGCTTAATTTTACCCAGCGGACGAAAATGGCAGACAAAGCAGGTCTAATCTATGGTGTACGTCAAACATTTGATTAAAAAAAACTACTCACAGAAAATAGGGACTTGTTATTCTGTTTTCACAACTGCATAAATAGATAAGTAATGTACTACATTTTCAGATCTACTATATCCTAAAACCAACCTGTGAGGCTAGTGGGCCGGCGCGCAGCACCGTAAAAACCGTTTCTTGACTCGCCTGGTGGGTCTCTAATTGATGACGCATGTAATATATGTGGGCCTACGTGACATATTTCATTTCTTGGTGTGTGCAAGATTTTTAAAGAAAATATCGCATTCACTTTTACATTTGCACGTTACTTAAAAAATATTTGATTAAAACGCATGTTTAATAATTAGATTAGATATTCTCAAAGAGCTTTATAAACGGTAAATGTTGGGGCAGGAGGTCCATAAATATTATTATAATATTATTTCCAGTCTAAAAACGGATCAGAAAGTTTATTGGGATTCTTGTTTTACAGCCTGAACTACAAATCGGCGTCATTCGTATTTTTGTGCAAAATAAATGGCGCACGAAATTAACGTTGGAGAAACCGCTATTTTTACTTCGGAGTAAATCAATCTCATTGACTAACCATGCCCGCGTTAATAGCCGCTCTCAGACATGCACGAGGTCTGCAACACTAATACATTTAAACGTGTGATCAAAACTTAATCATAAAAATGAAAAAGGCGTATTTAGTAGGCCTAATTAAACGAAATGTTGCTGTATGTGACTTAATGTAAACGAAGCATACTTATTGGCGTCTGTACAGCTTCTCTAAATTACAAATACATTTCAAATAACTTAAAAATAATAAAATTAAATAATTCCACTTAAAACTTTCCACATGCGTATATAGACATATTTTACGATGAAGAATTTTACGTGAATTTAAACCAATTGCGCATTGAAAATGAAAACGAAACGTTACTACAAACCTCTGGTTCATTTTAGTATTATTTCTTAAGAATTTAAATATCACCTAGAAGAAAAGGTCCAGAATATACCGCACTGTACGATTTATGTCAAACTTTTATTAGTGAAATAATCCTTAAGATGTATTTCCACATATGGCGCGTTATCATACATAATCCTCAAAAGACAAGACACATAAAATCTGACATAATTCGGAGATCGCAGTACAATACCTCTTTTTACCTCAGCAAACAAAAGCCTATGAAAAGTGACAAGTCTTTTGACAATAAATAATAATCATAGTTTTAGTACAGGAATAAAGAGAATCACCACTGGTTATTTTAACCAATAACTATACACATCTTTGCGGGAATAATGTTCTTTTACTGACGACGAACTCTCAAATGTTCCCATGATGTTTGTGGCAAAATAGAGGTATACCTCCTCGCGATGCTTTAGTATACTTGGGCTTTGACATAATTCAACAAAAAATTAAAAGCGGTATCTGTAAATCCCTCTCCAATTGTCATTTACTTTCGGGTCAATGAAAGCTGGGTCATCAATGTAAAATAATTTTATTACCAGTTTTTTCTCCTCTTGCTTTCTCGTGTCAGTGCCTATATTTTCAATTCCGTGTAAATCCGCCAGCCATTATTAGGTATAGAAGATTTCTTCCAGGTCTATTGATTTTGTGAAGATTGTGGATCTCATTCGTGTGATTCTTCGTCCTTGTTAGGCAAAAGCACTGGCCAAACTTCTGCTCCAAAAAGGCAGCACCGTTTAATCAAGTTGAGGCGTGGTCCGTATATTTCACAGGCCAGAAGCACACAATTTCCCTGCAACTCTTGGTGATCTTCTCATAAGTTACTCCGCAGACTCCCCCGGTGTACGTATAGGTGCATTTCAGCTTCGTGTAATTCCTATGATTGTCTTCACAGTGTTAACTTACAACCAGAGGTCGTTTAAATAAAGAGGCTTCGTGCAGTTGAAATAGCTGTAGTGTTCGCATGTAAAAACTACGGCGCAAAGGGGTGTAACCGCCGTCATTTTTCGTATCCTTCTTTTCGACACCACGTTTCCCCAAACTTCTTAAAAACTAGTCCAGTTCCTTCACGCCTCTAAGGGACTCGACACCATACTGTTTGGTGTATCTGGTAGTTGAGAGGACATCGATGCAACTTCACTCCCAGTTGAATTGGACCCTGGGCCACCTTCTGAGAAATTGACCTGAAAAAAAAATTGGAATAATTCAACATCTTCGATGCCAAAAAGAAAAGTGAATTCGAGCCGAGGCATATTTGTTAAGCATTGTCCAGCTGCTGAAATTATACGATCCGCTATCTTAACTGGATCTTGTCTTGGGGAACGCGGACAAGCTGCGGTCCTTGGTGCGGTAAATCCCACGCACGATGCCCGCTGCTGGCACTCACCAGCTGCTGAAATGCCGGTTGGTCAATATCACTCTGCAGCGCGAAATCACTCAGGACTTTCCAGGGCGGCTGGTAACTCTGCACCTCCACTGGGTTTGCCTGCAAACCACCGTCGTGTCTCTCCGGACTCGTGGCCACCATTGGTGTCCCTGTCATTCCCTGGATATTCTGGAGGGGGCCGGATACAAAAGAAGACTAATATTAACAAAACATAGGCTATTTGGATGCACCCCTCCACTACATTTTACGCTGAACTCTAAATATGATGTATAATTTTAGAGAAAAAAATATTCAGGGAAATTTATAAACGGCAAAAAAAATGAAAATCTCTGGAATGCCACGACACTGAGACCCGACCACAAGTCACAGTCTTCCGCTAAATAAGGAAAATATATCTAGTGTTCAAGCATATCCATTCACCCCCCCCGACAGTGAGGCCTCCTTTATAACATAAACATTAAATAACATAACGTCAATGTAACCACACATAGTAAATGATTCTCATTTCGATTGTCCAGTTTTGTTTTGCACTCATTTTGTCTTTTACGCCGTCTTTAATCCCTCTTCATTTAATATATCCTCCGTTTATTTGCTTTTCGTGCCAAGTTGATTTTTTTTTTACCTTAAGAGCAGTTTTATTTGCTCTTCGCTCACCGTTTTGTCGTTGGACTGCTGCTGCTGTAGCTGTTTCATCAGTATACTCCGCTTCTTGTCTTTGCAGCGCTTGTTTTGAAACCAGACCCGGATAACTCTGGGGCTGAGTCCCGTCATTTCCACCAGCTGTTCCTTCATGAGAGCGTCGGGTCTCGGGTTGGCGTTGTAACAAGTCCGCAAAGTGTGTAACTGCTTCTCGTTCAGCACCGTCCGGACCCGCGTCGTTTTCTCGGGCTGTTTGTGAATATGAGGTCGAAGTGCCGGCTGTCTAGCAGATATGGGCTCTGCTGCGAAGATTAAGGAGAAAATATAGGCTAAGAAGTCACATCTTATTATTAGGGGTAAACCGTTGGTCTACGTATAAATATGATTGCTGTGGGTGGTTGAATGGCTATGACATGAGTCTACGGTTTTAGTGTGAATTTTATCGATTAATCGCAATTATAAATCTGTACATATTTACTTAAACTGTGCTATAACGTTATGTATGGTAGCGTAGTTGACCTTGAAATTATCAGAAGTTTAGATAGATAGATAGATAGATAGATAGATAGATAGATAGATAGATAGATAGATAGATAGATAGATAGATAGATAGATTATAAAAATAAATAAAAACTAATTATGTCGTTTCAGACGGAGGTGTCTCTAAACACAGTGGAAGGACAATGATAACAAAGCGACACGTTGTGCTTTGCATTTTGACATTGGGCTTCCCAATTTCATATTTAGATGTCTGGTTCACGTTAAACGACTTTTTTAGAGTCTATTCCCTGTGCCCACGCCACCCCCACCCCATACACGCAGATGCAAAAAACGTTATTTTCTTAATCGTTTCACTTAATACTGATGACAGCGCAACTAGATTGACAGAACAATAAATTAATACCGCAGTGCTCTTCTTTCTAGCAAAACGTTATAAGAAAGACTTATCTCTCGACAAAAGTGCTGAGTAAAAGATTTCTGGTATGCTGTGTATTATGCAAAATAACGCTTGCGATTGCCTATCTAATTCTGTAGAACATTTTAACGTCACCCCTTTATACTTAATAAAACAAGCACGTAAAATAAAATATCACCCTCATGATATTTACAAATTATTGCGGAAATTGATCAATTGATTTTATAAGACTGGGGGGCACCCTGATAATTATGAAATATTTAAGTCAATCATAAATTTAAGATGACTAAGGGTGTGAGCTGCCACTTCCATGCAGACTGTAGACGGTAGAATGCGCAACCAACCTGCCATCTGCAATGGTCTTGCTGGGTGTAAAGGGCTTAAGGGGTCCCCTGCTCCCATCGTGGCCCGCTCCACGACGTCGTGGTCTGCCCTGCAGAAGAGGCCGTCTTCTCTCAGGGCGAACTCGTCCCCCGGGATGAGCTGCCGGCTGCAGGCCACGCAGCGAAAGCACTCGATGTGGTACACCTTGGAGCGCGCCCTCATCACGAAGTCGTTCTTACTGAAGCCGATGTTGCATTTAGCGCACTTTATACCGTATAACCTGCAAGACAAAGAAAACGCTATTAAGTTAGTGCAAAAAGCTAAATGAAAACATCGGAGCTGTGTCATTTTCCCAGTTTTCACAGTGAGGAATGCAACGGCCGGGCGAAATCTCTGTAACGCGCAACACGCGACATTATTATTATTATTATTATTATTATTATTATTATTATTATTATTATTATTAAGATAAGAATGAAAATATTATGTCTGTGTGTGACAATTACAGCGAACACAACATTGTGCATTTGATTTGTTTTTAAATATCAAAACGTTGTTTGAATAATAATATCTATAAATAGTTAGAAAATAGACCCATCTCGTTTCTCAAGGTTGACATGTACATTTTAAAAATCCAAAGTTAAACTCATCAAACATACAGGCCAATTTCAATGGTCTTAAATTGTTTTTGATTATAATTATATTTAATTTGTCATGAAAATACTTTAAAATAATGAGTAGCCTACTACATCTAACGAATACAATTTGTTTAATTATATGTTTTTACAAAATGTTACAACTGCTGTAATTCCGAAGTTCGTGCAAAGGACGTCTACGACTGATTTCAAAAGCGTTTATGCAAACACATTTCCGGCATGTTCTAAATACAGCCTATATATACACAAAATACGTAATCTGCTTTAGCAGTCCATTGATAATTCTAAAAAAAACCTTAGGACTTTATTTTCCTCGCACAAGCCGGACCCACCTGATGTAGTCCCTTTTGCAGTACGTTTTTCCCTCTCGAACGAAGCAGGTACAAGACTCGTCCAGGTACTGATTGCATTCTGCACATTTCAAACAAGCGGCGTGCCACTCCAGATCCGGAGAAACCCGTAGAATATACTGGTCGTGAATCTGATTTCCACACCCGACACAAAGCGAGACCAGGCGCTTTTCTAGGAACAGAACGTAAAATGCGGCTTAGCACAATGTAAACAAAACATTTCCCCGCGGTATAATTTTACAGTATAGCTGTCCAAACGTTAAATGCCCCCAATAAGAAAGTAAGGTAATATTGTAATAATAGAATTAACAATATAACTGTATTTCTTTGACCATATTACTAATAACAGTAGTTGTATTGTAATTTTTGAACTTATTTTATTTTAATACAACTTATACTACTACTAATAATAATAATCATAACATTATTATTATTATTATTATTATTATTATTATTATTATTATTATTATTATAAGTTTATTTCAAACACCGTTTGCAACTGCAATTTCTATCTAAATTACTACTTAGGGAAAACTGACAAATGTCATTAGGCTATAAACAAAGCTGTAGGACGTAATGAAACAGAATAAAAAGCTATTGATTCACAGATAATACATATATATTTTTAACAATTAGATAAAGGAGTCTATAACAAACTTGCCCGCTGTCTTTCCGCAACTATAACGCAACTATTAAGAAAACAGTTGTTACCCAGATTAGAGGGAAAAGGTCCTCGTTCAATTTCAACTAAAACTCTGCCGATTCTTTTCTGGAAAAAAAAAGTTTCATTTTTTAAAATATCAGAAAACACCAATTGTTCCACTTACTTTTCGGCGGATCACCCATATCTCCCATGTCAAGAAAGTAAGGCGGCGTTAGGTCCACTTTTAAAAAACGAGGTGCCGCGCTACAGCGAAATGTGATGTTGCGATTTTCCACCGCCGTTTTCAGGACTCAGCAGCACTTAAAGGGTGCGAGGCGTCTCAGGGCTGCTCCGGACCGTATTGTTCGCGTTGAAAGTAGGGGTGTGTGCGCACGCCGCAATGCCTAGTCCCAGTGCCGGCGGGGCACTCGTGTCCTTATCTCCCACCCATAGCGTGTGCTCTAACTCTAACTGCACCGCCATTGGCCTGACGTAGTGAAGGCGATCGTCATCTTTATGGGAAGCTGATTGGTCATGGAAGAAGCGAACAACTGTCCCTATTATTACTTTACAACTCCCAAGTCCTGTAGTAGTCATCTGGGACGTATCCTACGGGTCATTCTCCTCCTAAGAAGCGCGTTCCCCAGCGTTTGCATCTCTGTTGTAAGAAATCTATAGACTTGTAGTTTTTTCTTTAAAAGACCAGCTATGTACTGAATTATTTTAAAATACTAAAAAAGAGATTATGACTTTACATGTTGGCGTATCAATTTATGTGCTGTTTTGCACGTTTTTGGCAGGTTGTAGTAGTGATATGGAGGGACATTTATACACTGTTTACCTAATACAATTACGTACTGTACATTTCCAGAACGTTGCACCAGGACTGTATAGGACCTAAGAGGCGCTTCCTATAATCTAAAACATGCACCTGGACATTATGATGCATGCACCTGGACGTGCATAATGGACGTTAGGCCTACATACTGCTACCAGTGTCTTTCTGTGATGCTTATATGACCATAATTTCTCTTTAGTTAAAAAAGTCTGATTAAATCTTGTCTGCAGTTCTGCAAAATGTTCAGACACAGCAGTTTGGGGGAGAAAAAAAATAATGCCACACTTTCACGATTTTCACTTTGAAAACAAAGGTAATTTTTGTTATCGCAGCTAATGGTCGTGTTCCAAGGTGTGACGCGGGGTTTTATACTCAAAGCGAGGGCAGCTCTACAGGCAAAACAATGTTAATACCTCTCAGGTGTATCAGGCAAGTGTTTTACCTAAACAGCAGGCCTTCGCGAGTTTTACAGCCGGGCAGAGGCAAGGTAGCGATAGACAACCGATTTTCACTTATTAAATATATAAATAATATACTCACGATAGTGTTTGAAAATATTCACGGCCAGACAGTTGAACCCAATTTGCGAAGTAAACTGCTATGCGCTGGGAACGCAAACACGCCCTCTTGCGTTATAGAGAGCAGTGCGTCTGACTGTGGTTAACAAAGGCGAAATGCAAATGTGACACAACGAAGGTAAAAAAAAAAAAAACGAACGTACTGTGTCAGTTATACTAATCCATAGTCATCGAATACATTAAAATACTTTCAAAATATAATTTAACTTTACTATTCACTCATAAGAAGATAAATATTGTATATTTCGTATTGTTAAACGTGTATATTTGAATTATTTGATGCTTAAAATTAGAGTTTATTCTTAAACGCATTTTCATATTTGATTGGTTTGGTGTCTTCATATAGATTCAAACAGCAAAAATAGTTTTTTTCTTCTTTTTTTAAACCCAGATATTACATTCGGCGTTACATGGATGTTCTTGGTCTGCGTTAATCCACAGTCTGTTATACAGGAAAAAAGGTATTCCCCTCCTGTGATGCCCGTTTATCTTACTTCACAAAATGTAGGCAAATTAACGCGACAAATCTAATATATAATGGGCCTTGTGTTAGAGGTTTACATACTCATCTGCCTGGTGTTTAATACGTGCTTCCCCGCTTTAGGGCTGTTTGCAGGTAATTGCATTCCCCAGTGAAGATCAAGGCAATAGGCAGGTGCCAGTACAGCCGGATGTGATCGAGCGGTTTCATGCTGTATCGCGCTGATATATAGACTTGCACTGAGAGACTGTCCTGTCCACAGTGGGCTTTAGTATGATTCACTGCCTCCTATTAGTCACTGCACCTTTAGCTTGTGCACGATGCTTTGCCACCGCCCGTAACTCACGCGGTCCCCAAGACAAGTCACTCGCGCGGCAAAGTCACCAACGGAGAACCTGCGTAAGTACAGCAACGAGGGAAATGACGAGAAGAATACTGCTGCTGCCGCTGATGATGATGATGACGGCGGTGATGATGATATTTCGCTAATGGTTATTACAGATCGAGGGCATTGAAATCATTCTGTAATGAACTGTGTACGGCTTGTTCATTCGTTTTAGTCTTGATATAGTGGTAATGTTACAAAAGTAAGAAAAGCAAAGTAGACAGTTTCATGGAAATAAAAGTGTACATTAAAGAAAATAAATACATCATGTATATGCTTTTCATGTAATTATCTAAAATTCCGAGATATCAGCAACTAATAAGTACTTAAAAATGTATAGGGCCGTTCTACCTGTCGCTGTCATTAATAAGAAACATCTTTGACAGAAGAAAAGGCAACAGTGTAATGTGGGTGAACGGGAACTTTATATACGTAACTAAGTTTATCCGAATGGGTAACAGTTTGTGCAAAGGAATATTGTCTTATAACACAGAAAATAGGGGAAATGGAGAAAATCAAAATGTATTATAATTTGAAAACAATGGACGACACAGTATCGGTCTAGAAAATATAGAGCTGTAACACGTCATATACGATGCACAACATAAAATAGGCTACACATTGCGTATGTACTGGGGAGTAAAGGAAAGGTGTATGCGCTTCTCATTTATGGTGAATCTGACGGTAATTAAAGGCTATGAAAAAACAAAGAATGGGAGCAGGCAGGAGTGTTACTGACTAGAATTAAACATTGAAATTAATAGGGAGAAAAACCGAATGAAAATGACAGCCTTGCGTCATTTCCTCCCTTAGCCCTTCGATAATGTGTATGAAATCTCTATGCAGCATTGAAGAAAGACAGCATCTTATTTCATAATAAAATGGCATTACACAAAGTTGAACAGCACGTTTGAGTAACCTTTTCTTCTTCAGCAGTCACACTAAATTCCCTCAGGGGCCCCTCCCTGCTCGGGCCCCCCCGCGATTGACTGCCCTGCCTGTCCTGTCACTGCGTCCCTGTATACCATAACCTGAAGACACTGAAGAGATCATATGTTTTGGGTAATGGTAATAAGCAGTTACAAATTAGGACAATATGATTAGTATGCTTCTTTTCAGATGCTTTGACTTGAGTGTCATCTTTCAAACATCTTTCAAAAATCCAACTATGTCAGGATTCGGAATAACTGGGAAACAAACAACTGCAAGACAGTTGTGAAGAAGGCATGTGTATGTCAGGTGTTTCTGAAGTTGTAAAAAACTGTGACAAAAACCACTACCGGCAGACGGATCATCACCTGACCCAGAATGGCATTGTTGACCTCCCAGTAGATCCACTTTGCTCAAGATGCACATGCAACATTTCCAAAGTCACAAATCAGTGGCCTAGTTTATTTGGAGATGTACATTACAATGTGAGACCTGTGTGGAAATCGGTCATCGATTACACTGTCTGGCACAACGAGTAAGTACCAGTGATGTGCAGTTCTCAGCCAAGTGGACAGGCACACACACACACATATATATATATCATATGTGAAGTCATAACTTTCATCAGGGAACCTGCATGTCTACTATTATATGGATGCTTCAGTCTGCACTAAAGGCTGCTAGCATCACAACTGGTTTCCAGCTGATTTAACTGCTTTACAAGTCACTGGCCACTGTAATCAGTGGATACACCTGTTTCGCCTATTGGATGAAGAGGTGTGGGGAACGACCCCTAAGATTATGAGAGGAGCATGGGTGTGTGGGATCGTTTTCAATTTTAAACACATGTAGAAATATTTCACTCTCCACCGCCCATCTACATGAATGGTGGGTGTTTTGGGGGACTGTGTGGCTCAGAGGGTTAGAACTCTGTGTCTGTAATCAGAGGGCTGCTGGGTCCAGTCCCAGGGTTGGCAGAGTGATTCCCCCGCTGGACCTTTGATTGAGGCCCTTAACTGTTGAAGTAAAGCCTGCTTTCTCAACTGTAAGTTGCTTTGGATAAAAGCACCTGCAAAATAAATGTAAGTGTTTCAGGGATTGATGTTTCAGTACTTAATAGGAAGTGAGGAAGTGTTTTATTTAAAAGAAGCATTGTCTGGAGGCATCGCCTATTGACATTTTGGCATGTCAGCATGAGAGTGCATACATGACAACGAGAGCATGTGTAAGAGACATGATGTTCACTAGTGCCACTGAAGACTATTTTAGTAATTGTGAATATTTCGCTTTTATGTGAATGATATGGCTTCGTTTGAGAGTCACACATGGTTAAATCAGTTTTACCATGCTTGGCTAGCTATTACCCAAGGTTTAAACAGTGTTACAATGCTTGGCTAGCTGTTACACAGAGTTTAAGCGGTGATATAATGCATGGCTAGTTGTTACACAGAGTTTAAGCAGTGTTATAATGCTTGGGTAGCTGTTACACAGAGTTTAGGCAGTGTTAGAATACTTAGCTAGCTGTTACTCAAGGTTTAAGCAGTGTTACAATGCTTGGGTAGCTGTTACACAGAGTTTAGGCAGTGTTAGAATACTTAGCTAGCTGTTACTCAAGGTTTAAGCAGT
>JAODLC010000044.1:4498909-4541054 GCA_026781145.1 Hippopotamyrus pictus
GCTCAACTGGTTGGTTGAAACTAAATCACGGTCTGGATTTGTACTTTCTGGACCTGAAATTTCCACCTCTGCATTTATGTCACATTAAGAATGATATGTGAAGCACCTCATCACACCTCACTGACTAGTGAAACGACCCCTTCTCCGGCAGCTATCTGAGGAAGGCCTGAATGAGGCCACCAGGCCTACGCGCCACCTACACGTCACATTGCAGTGCGGCAGATGCCCAGCGCGTGGCCGTCACAGGTCACAGGGTGGCTGGGGACACCCCCTCAGGGTGTTTTGGGACATACATGACTCACGCCACCGCAGAGGAGCAGGCGGCCTCACAGAGGACTGCAGTCTCCCTCCTTCTTGGCAGACGGCACAGGACAATAAGCACTTGGAGCACCACAGTCAGAGGTAGCTGGTCTTACCCGTGGGCAATTAGGACACCCGGAAAAGCTAATTACTCAGTAAATGCTGCTATAATCTTATATTTAATTCTAGGGATGTAACGATACACTCAACTCACGATTCGATATGATTCACGATTCTGAGGTGACAATACGATTTTCTCACAATTTTTTAACAGAAAGAGCTGCAGACAAATTTATTCAGAAATATTCCTTTATTTATCTTTCTAAACTGTCCTCTTCTTAACATGCAACTGATATTGAATAAAATTCTGTTTTTAAAAAAATCCCAAATCAAAATAAATAAAATCTTCAAATAAATGGTAACGCTTTACCTGAACTGCACCTTCATAATGCTTTTATATTGCATTCATAAAACGTTCAGTACACCTTCATAATGTATTCATTAAGTATTCAGAAATCATTCATAAACATCATGCATGTATACCTTTAAATCCTAACGTCCCTTAATAGCTGTAATATACATTGATAACAAACATTATATAATATAATAACAAACATTATAATTGTATAATCATGTAATGTTTCTTATTAATGTATATTAAAGCTGTTAAGGGATGTTAGGATGTTAAGTGTGCTTACATGCTGCTTATGAATGTTCTATGAATGCATTATGAAGGTGCACTGAATGTTCTATAAACGCATAATGAATGCATTATGAAGGTGCACTTAATATAAAGCGTTACCAAATAAACTAAGGCTTGTATGTGCAGTGTTTTAGCGTGGTTTGCCTTTTTAATAATCTTCGATCAGGCGGTGGCGAATTGAGCTCACTGTGGTGCTGGTGGAGCATGTTCGTTGTGCTATTTCTGTGTTACAAATACAGTCTTTTACAATGTTCGGACGCATTTTTGTCTTGTCTGTATTTTTCTCGCCGTTTTCGTTTGTGATTACCGGAAAGCTAAAATGCTGCCACACCGACGATTTAGGATGGGGGGGGGGGGTGTCCTCAATTTCAGATTGGCTCGCCATTTCGATCGCTTTCGGTCAAAACCAAAAACTAACGTACGCCGTCTACGTGAATACGCAGTGAAATGAAATGTAATATTACACTAGCTTTTCTGTTAAGTAAAGTACCGTAAAATACTCCTAAAGTAGTGATTCATTTTCCTCATCAGCCTGTTTGAATCGTCATACATTTACATCGATTTTTAACCGATTCTCGATTCATCGTTGTATGCCTAATTGCAATCAACAGCAAAATGGCAAGATCAGAATTGAATTAACCAGTCAAAAAAAAAACGCCAGCGTCCCAAGACTTTCTGTGAGCGCTGTATATCACATGAGGAAATTGGAGGAGTTAACAGCAAACTGTCTACCTTGCCAGTCTCAGCCTTTCTGATGACCAGACTTGCGAAGCTGAAATACCACAATCTGGGCCCTGTGGCTGCCGCGAATCTCAGACCATCTGCACTCCACTGGCAGACCCCCCCCCCCCCAGGCCATGGCTACGGGGTAAGGAGTCACCTCACGCCATCTGGCAGATGGTGCTCTCCGCACCTCTTGAGCTCTGCGCTATCTCAGGGCAGAGACTGTGTCCCTGGACCCGAGCTTGTGGAGACACCTGGATGGTGAAGTGTCAGAGGAGATTAACCAAGATGCATGGTGGAGTTTATTTCTTCTCCAGTGGGTCCGCCTCATGAGGCTTCGATCTGACTACTCCTAAACACAACGGACAACGGACCCTCTCGCAGTAAAATTCTGACTTTTGAGAGTGGATTCTTTATTATTTAACTTTGTTTAACTTTATCAATGAACAGCATGATGAAAGACACTGTAGATGTAAGTACATGTGGGTGAATGAGAATTTTTATGGTCATTATAATCATCATAATCCTCATCATCATCACCATCATCATCGTGAAATCCTGATCATCTCAAGCTTCTGTTTAATTCAGAAGATATCCAATCGTAATATCGCTATACTGGGCTCAGGACTTTCATTGTTTGAGCCTGTACCTCTTTTCATTATGTTGTCTTGTTGTACAATCCATAAACATGTGAGGGAACTGACAGGCTAAGATGTGATGCTTACTTTACTATCAGTCCAGATTTAAGACCCACTAATGGAAACTAGTTAAACTTTAGAGCACAACAGAGGAAACATTTCTTTAGAGTAAACTTCTGATTTCTGTTGAGGCTCAGACTGCAGCATCATTCGTCTGAGATTAAAGATATCCCATCTAGCCCGTATTTTCATGATGTCGAAGTGGCCTCCATGCTCTCTCTCGTTTTCCTATATTTTGTGTGTTATTTTTTAGATGATGTCGTCTTCTTATCACAGGCAGGTGTGAATCAGAGAAGTGCATTTTGGTCATTTTTGGTGCTGGTGAGAAATGCCTCACCCCCATGCTCATGTGCAGTAACTGAATTAACTGATGAATATCTAGTATAACTAATATCTGGATTATATTCATTCGGGGGTGTTTTTGAATATCAGATTCAAAGAGGGCAGGGGTCACCGATATGGTGTCCGTGGGCACCAGGATGCCCCCAAGGACCACATGAGTCGCCCGCTTCGTATGGCTCAGTTTCAAAAAGGTTGGTGACCCCTGTTCTAGGGAACACTGGCACTGTTTGTCATTAAATAAAGACCATGTGAAGCACTGGAATATGCACTGTATCAAAGGCACTGGGGACTATGAGGGTAACTCACAGATTAGGTATTTCTGAATTAGTGTGAAATCTGTCTCATATGCAAATGATGACAGATTATAACAGCCAGAGAGTGAATATAACACTATCACACGCACTCGAAATGGGACATAAACGGAGCAATGTGAGGTCAAGCCTTTCATTTTATGAGCATGAATGCAGCCTTTAGATGGCTTGCATTAAGCTAGCTGCAAACACAATGTGCTCCGCGCTGGTGTTGTGAAGAATCCTTAGCATAGATACCATCGGGTACATTCCAACACTTACAGAAATTGTCTCTGTGCCTCTGAGGTGTTGAAATGAAAGGTTCACCCCACTCGACAGTGACTGGCCGGTATGCATCAGCTCAAGTACCATGTGATTGGCAGTTGCCACAAAGGCCAATCATGAAATAAATAAATGCACAAATATGTAATATACAAATGGAATGCATTATATATATCGTTATATATTAATATTCAAATAAATAAGGAACACAGACCAGGCCGTAGAGATCTGACAGAGTTCTGATCATTTACAAAATACAGCCATTTCCTGCCCCTCCAAAGCGTTTCCAGTGTACAGTGAAACTCACTGTCAAAGAACCTGTACTGAGCTGCTGTAGTGATAATGCAATATCAGTACGATGGTGCGGATCCCAGATCTGAGCAGAAACGTTCAGCATGACGGGAGATCACAGGATTCACACTTATTCACAAACACACACACACACACACATACACACACACACACACACACTGTATGTTATGACTGGATTATTTCAAAAAGTTCAAAGCTTTAGCGAATACTGACACTTTATTAATTCTCTCTCTGCCTACCACCCCCCCCCCCTCCCCGCCTCTGGAGCTGGGGGGTTAGGGCTCCGCTCAAGGGCCCAGAGGTGTGTAACTGGTCCACTAAAGCTGGGGCTCCAGTCGGCAACCTTCCATTGACAAACACAGAAGCATCGGCCCGCCGAGCCACACAGCACTGATAGTTAGCAAAGATCAGTCCCGTCTCAGCACCCTGCATCTTGTAGAGTATATTTACTTGTGCCTAAAGAAATAGTTACTGAGAAACTGCTATGTGCAGTATATTCAGGGAGATACTTTCTTTTTTTGATGCTTCTAGACATGTCAACGTATACGCCAGAGGTGTCATTAGGCCTATTTCAGGTGAGCTTAACCGCCTCTAAAATATTTTTAAGCCCCTCCAAATAAATGTGCATTCATTGGCTTAAGCCGTGAATTGTATGCCATCAGCCCCCTATCCATTCATCTCTGACTACGCCCTTGGTATAAACCGCATCTCAGTCTGCCTCAGTTATATCTCACTTGTTTACAAACAGTCTGGGCACTAAGAACTTTTACAAGGAAGCCGGATTGATTGGATCATTCAGGCTCTCTGCGGGCAAATGATAATTAGACTCGGAAAATCGAGCAGTATCTGTGGCCTTGTCAGCCAACAATCAGGATGTTTTAAGATGTCATCGTGTGCCAGGCGGGTCGCTGTGATTTTCATCTTGCCCCCAAGTCATCTTGTTTATGAGCATTTCAAACGGCACCTGGAAGAGCTGCTCAAGCAGTGGTCAATAAAACTGAAGTATCCTCCTTACAACTGTCTCCGCCTAGCGTGGGGTCCACACCTAAAGGGGAAGGCAGGGGAACACTTAGCGGGTGATGTGAGTGCCCGGAGCAGGATGCAGTGACATGACAACAAGATTTGTGTCAAGAGTTGCTGGGACCTGGCCATCGATCCGGAACTTCTCAGGCGGCTCACGCTAGGAGCCGCTAGCTGATAGCCAGGAGGAATTAGCTGCTCTCCCGCATGAACACGAAGAGGCTTTCACGCTCCCTGTGACCTCTGCTGAAAACGACACCTCCCTCCCTCTGCCTCCGGCCACTTCTCCGTCCTGGACTTCTCCTGTCTTTTGTCAGCTCATCAGTCTCCTTCCGATACCGTCCAGAAGTTTCATGCATGGGTGGATCAGTCAAAGAGTTTATCCACCCTGAGGCTGATCAAGCACAAAATACTCCATTTAGGATGTTTTCCAGCCTGCCAAAGTCCTGTTTCTTTTCTGATGTTTGCTTAAAATTGAGTCAAATTCAAGAAAGGCAGACGCAAAAGCCAGAGGTGACAGATGTTAATAGTGGAAGAACAAATGTCTTCTAGCTTGAGAAATCTGGAGCAGAAAGAAACCTTATCTGTCAGGCCGCCAATAAGAATTAATAGCGATTTGAAAGCAACGTACATTTCTTCTGTAAAGGCCTTTGAGAGATCAGTGCGTTGGTGTAATGACGCGTCTCCAAACAAATAGGTGAAGGAAGACAGAAAGAAAACCAACAGGGTCCAACCCCAACTTAACTTCTATTTTAGAGGAAATGTTCCAGTGGAAGACCACTGGTATACAGTGATTAACTTCCAAATGTGTGACTTCAGGTATCTCTGCTCAGTGTAGCTCACCTTCTGGATCAAAGGTACAACAGCAGTGCTCAGCTGGAATGCGAGCCACAAGTGTGCTTTGAATTTTTAACCACGCTGCTATCTGATACCATCATAAATGGCAACATAAACCTCAAATGTCTATAGCATCCACCACATCTGTCAGCTCAGCTTAATCTGTCAGCTTCTGCTTAATCTGATTCTTATTTTGGCCCGCTCGTCCAAAGATGTTTGTCTTTGGATACTTTTCATCTATTGTCTCAGGATAGCTGGATAGCTGTGTAATTCATTTTACGTGACATATTGGTTTGGATGTAGAGAAACCCTGTAACTCTAGAGCCACCTGCCTTATCTCTCATCGTATCGGGCTACCTGTGACGCTCTTGAAGGAGACATGCCTAGCGTTCTGTCCACGCCTCCTTACTTTGTTAAGTGGACCGGGGCTCTTCTCCCAAAACACAGCACCGTCGCTGTGAATAAGAGCATCCCCTCGACATACAATCCAAGTGTGAAAGTGCTGAACCGACGCCCGCTTGCCTCCCCCATAATGTTCTTCATGGGACAGCTGCATCACAAAGCTAGCACAAAGGGGGGGGGGTCATCAATGACAGCCCTGATTGGTCACCAGTCCCATAATAGGATGTTTACCTGTATGCGGATGAAGGCCAAGGTTGAGGGTCAAGCACAGATGGTGAAAGCCTAGACAATAGCCCACAGTCACAGATCAGGAGATCATCACAGCACAGGTAATCTTTCTACTTATGCCTGCCCTTTTTATGGCAAAACTACATTTCTTTGCTCTCCATAGTATATGAAGTAACGATATGTAGTAAGATATCTGGGGTGGAACAAGTTAGTTCACCAGTAGAGCAACTTTTCGCATTGAGTTCCTTTGTTTTAGGGACTAAGTGCATAGCTAAGGTTTTACTGCTGCCAGACCAGACATGACCTGTGCAAGACACCCGAACTGAATCTTCCCACTCACGATGTCGGGCTTCCTGGCCAACAATCCCTGTGTCTGTTGGGAAGAGCATTGCAGGATGCAGGTAACCAGCATGGATAGGAGGAAGGTAATGGGAGAAGGTGTGCAAGGAAAGGATTCCAGACTGGATGGTTACTGGTGTCAGGGGTAAAGGACAAGCAGGAACCAGGAGGCAAGAAAACAGATAAGTCATAAAAACTGGACAATAAACAAAAATGTGCATCTATTCCAAGTCGTCCAACAACTAAGCACTCCAGCTGGAGTGTAAAGTCTCATATTCCAGGAGCAACAAGCCTGAGCCACAAGCAAAGCTCACAGATCGGTATCTGCTGGGCCTGGGGCTTCTGATCGCAAGGCCAAGGATACTCAGGAGTGACACCCAGCACGGTGTCAAGTATTAAAAAACACACTCAAACTGTAAATGCTATTTCTGCTGACAAGAAAAAATATTTTAAGCACAGTGAAAATTCTACAACAGTTTTTCTTAGGAATACAAAAAAAATTCAAAATTAATCATTAAATATTCATATTAAATTGTAAACTGAAATAGTTCTGATGCAGTTTTCATTACATAATTTTACCCCAAGTCTGACGTCTCGACTTAACAAAATGGCCCGTTTCGTTACTAATACTTGTTTTTGTCGCTAATACTTTTTTTCATATATCTGATGAATCATTCTACAGGTTCACCATTGGGCCTATTTAATATCAATATCATAGTGTTTAAATAACAACTGTAATTAATTAATTTTGACATATCCCAAACAGAAACTGGATCTGTATTACCACTGAGCAATGAATCCTGGGTTTTTGGTACCGATTAAACGAAAGATCCACTAACTATTTAACCTGATAGATGAGTTACTGACATGCAAAAAAATATCAGCTATATATCCAACGAGGATGAACCAGTAGAGCACATTATCACAATTAATGATGAAAATAGTTTACTTAATAATGCACTTTTAAAAATGCCATCTTTGCATCTGGTTGCTGTGCTGAGATTATCCATACTGGGGTCGAGCCGCAGCGGATGATTCCCGCACTTGTGCTCGCTTATTATCCTCAGTCCTGCTTTATATTACAGCGATCTTCCAGGCAGGCTGCCGCTCTTCAGTATCTGTTCCCAGACACAATGGGCGAATTGACCTGGAGTATCAGAGGTGTGTCTGTCCTTTATATCGCAGCCTTCATCTGTTTGCTGAAGCAGCCTCTCCATTTAGGTCTTTCCCGCATGCCTGGCAGACACACTCCGTTCCTCACGACGCCCTGACCTCGCTGCCTCGGCGAGGCCCCGCCGGCCCTTTGTGTGCGCCGGCGGCCATAAACCGACGCACCCCAGTGACCTATGAAGTCAGGGCGCCGCACGCCTCGCACCACGGCCTTCCAGCTCAATGGAGCCCGGCAGGTGTCTGCACTTCACCCCGCGGTTCCTTTCAGACTCTCTTCATTCATCGAAAGCCACCCAGCCCTTCAGCCGACGAGGGCCGCAGCCTCAGCTCTATCTAGTCACCGGGACAGAAGTTCCCTAACGAGGAGGACGGGGACGGGCCGCCCATTCACACAATCGGGCACCGTAATATGCTCATTGTGAGGCAGCCATGTACTCATTGTTGCTCTCGTGGCGTTCTTCTGCTTTGAGAGTGAACTGAAAGGCCTTATTTACATTACCATTCACCCGCGTATGGAGCCAGCCTTGGCCGCCGCTTAGCATGAGGGGTGAATTATTGTCACTGGTGCATTAGGGGAAATTAAGGATTAATAACTGGGTAAACATTGAGGTAATCTCCAGAGGGGGGGAGGCGGGGGATAAATGTTGTCTTTCTCTGGGCAGCTTTTAAGAGAGAGGTAAACTGGCCCCCCATGGAGGGAAAACAAAAGTTTCCATTGTTAAGTACCGTGTGTTTGACGTTTTTCTTTAAGTGCCACGTCTGCTCTGTGCAATGTCACAGTATCTCGTAGCATTTTAAATAAATTTAATTTTCCCTTTGTTATTCTTACATGCCAAGGTTTATTCTTCTGAACACAATGTGATTCTTTAAATATTTTATGTCCCAGTTGGGTTTAATGGTTTAATTATGGATTTGCATAATGACTTACCACTAATCTTTGTTAAACAGGAATGGATCTGTTGTCATTCTGTGTATATTTTATTTACAAATATGGGCTCTCCCTGTGACGCTTTCCAGGGTTAAACCTTGAAAGATGGATGGATGGAATTATATGCCGTGTTATATATAATGTTTTATAATTATAGATAATTATATAAGGTGGGCCTGCCATTTTATACTTTTAATTGCAAGTTTTCTTGGTGTAACAGGAAGTGACATCACTATAAATAAAACTGAATTTCCATCACTTGTGGCATCTGACTCCTTCAGGACTGACACCCTGTCACAGTGACACAGTGCTGCGCCTCGGGCAGATTTGTGGCACCAACTTCCAGGCACTTGCACGTCTGAAATATGGTGGCGTATCGACGCTGGATCTCCGTAAATCACCCTCACAGCTCCTTGCTGTCCTTCGCTCCCGTCGCCCGCCTGTCTGAAACAGGATCCATGGAATCTTTAATTATGCAAACAGAACTATTTATGTGAGAGCCCACTGCCTTGCCTTGGACATGCCCCTTTGCCGTACAAACTCATTTAACATGCACCAAAAAGTACCCACTAATCAGCAACTCCTAGCTGTGTCAGAGTGGGCGGGGCTGTCACCTCCCAGCTTTGTGGTCCTGGGATCTGATTGGACACTGCATGCGATGGCACAGATTTCCTCTGAATGCTCTGTCTTCCTCATACAATCCAAAGAAACGCCTTCTAGGTCCATATAAAGCTCCTGGGGTATGTTTGGGAGTCATGGGCGTGTTTTTATCTCTCTCTATGATAGGCTCGCTGCCATTCACCTCTCCTGTATTCGTGTGAGGTGTTATCTCCTGTTGGATACACCCCATCGAGGGCAAGAAGTCCACTGAAAGAGATTGAGTTAGAATTCCTGGAAACTGTCACTAAGAGCACTGAGGCAATGTCTTTCAGCTAGATGGTAAATTCTGCAGCCTGACCTCAGCACCTCTAATCCATCAGAGTTTTCTCCATGCAGAGACAGTCAGGGTTCCTCCTTCCGCAGGAACGACCACAGCAGTCAGAGTGGCTGGCCCACAGTTTAATCGAGGTAATTTAATGTAATCTGGAGGAGCGTCGGCCTTCACTGCAGACGCGGTGTAGAGATGAATGAGATGGATGAGATGAATGAGATGGATGAGATGAATGAGATGGATGAGATGAATGAGATGGATGAGATGAATGGTGGAGCCGCTGGTGTTAGGGGCAGGGTAGGAAGATCAGAGCTGTCGTGCCGTTTGTAAGAGCTGCCCAGTGACGTTATTAGCTCTGGGGCAACCAACTCTAACCTCCAACCCCCATCCATGCTTAATCTGCAAGGATTTCAACAGGCATCTTAAACTGAGGGGCTTTTCCAGCATCTCTAACCCTTTTGCACTTGGAGATCCCTCCAGCTTTTCTCCTCACATGTCGTCACAACGACAAACCTCACTGCTTCATTGCTCCACCCCCCTCGTTCACGTTTATGGTCACATCTTGCTGTTTAAAAGTAGTAATAGTTGCCTGATGGAACTATATTCTAAGAATATCCGTTTATTGGTGGCTTACAGGACCTAAATCACGCACAAGTTTAAGGAAAAGACAAAGAGCATAAATGTAAACACACAGTCAGTAAGCTTAACTAATCTAAGGCACAAGAAAAAACGAATTAAGAAATAAAGAAATAACAAAACATCTAGATAGCCTCATAATATAGGCACCCTCAAGCTAAAAATACACATCCATCCATTCATCCATCTCTCCGTCCATCTGTCCGTCCATTTATCCATCCATTCTTCCGTCTGTCCGTTTGATCACCCATCCATCCGGTACATTCTCACAGGAAGCCTGCAACACTGGAGGCAGGGGATGTACGGCAGGAGGTCCTCGTGGATGTGGACGGGGTGCTGTCACATCACGGGATGCAGACGTACAGCCAAACAGGCAAAATATTTGAAGAGTGCAGCTTCTTTATTCCAAACAAACAGCCCCCTCTCACCAAAAAAAGCCAATGTAACAAAGGCGAGAGTATCAAGAATGCAAAGATTGTGCTTGTGGTCTTCTGAAGAGCAGCTCCCAAGAATAAACTTGGGCTACAATGAATCATGGGATTGGTCTCTTTTGGCATTCCGGGAATTTTTACCGTCCTCTGTACTTTACTTCTGTCCTTAGTATACAGAGTGGAGAAGTAAAGATGCAGGTTTACAAGATCAGGGTCAGATGGGTAAGACCCCAACAACGCAGGTAATTCGGAGGGGGGGGGGGTGAGGGAGCAAGAAGACAATGGAATCCAGGTATGTAGGGGGGGAAGGGTGGAAATGCAGAGGTGCATAAAACGGAGGATAAAGAACTGATTTAATGAAAGGCATTATGAACAGAAACAACGGTCTATATATGAATTTAAATTTAAATCGCAAATGAAATTTGCTCATTTGCTACATTTGTTAGCTTTTGCTTTGAAACATGCCTGTGAAGCGAATGCCGGCTGTGTTTTTCCCCTCATCGGAATCACTTGTCAGTCATTCTTAGGGAATAATAAAAAGGACAATAACGGTTAATCTCCTGACATCTCTGAGCGCCGGGTGTCCGGGCCGGACAGGAATGCCCCCCCCCCCCCCTTCACCAGGCTCCGGCTGCAGCCTGTCCCATCATCTCTCCGCTTCCTGTCCCTGGAGGACCTCCTGCAGGAACCCAGAGAGAGCACATGCAGCCAGCGGTGAGAATCCCCCTCCTGGAGTCCAAACCCCCTACAAGACCCTGGTTTACCCCTCAGACAGGAGCGGCGTGACCTTGCCTAATTGTCCGGAAGAATTCTTTGTGTCTTTCTGCTCTGTGAAGACCCAGGAGCATCGCTGACCGAGGTCACCGGTGGTCTGGACTGGACATAAACCACCCAGAAGTCCATTCCCCCTTTCCCTGTCCTCCAGTTTATCTCACGCCAGCTTCTCCGAATCGGTGACTCCCCAGCCGCTGGACATGCCTGCATCCCGCGCCGCCATGTGACCTCAGGGCCGCCGCCATGTGACCTCAGGGCCGCCGCCATGTGACCTCAGGGCCGCCGCCATGTGACCTTAGGGCCGCCGCCATGTGACCTCAGGGCCGCCCCTTTGCCCCTTCGCCTCGATCCCGCTTCATTAATTAATAACTTGAATCAATCGGAAATACCTTGAAAGACTAATCCATATTTAACTGGAATTCTTTTCTGAAATGAAAGACCAGTCTCAATATTTTGAAATATTAATTTCTTAATTTACAGTTTTAAAAAATGATTATTGTTATTGTCGTAATATATTATAAATTCTGCGTATTTCTTGTTTATGAAGACATTCTGATTTTTTTGACCATATGTATGTATTTAATTTTTGGCCAAAATTAATCGGAAACAGAAATGGAGATATTTAAAAAAACTTCATTCATATTTATCTATAAACCCGGTGGCTCATTTAATACATACATTCATGCAACAAACAAACAAACAAATAAAGACAAATGACAATGCACTACTGAATACATGTGCTGTATTGATGCTATGAAATATTATTTGCATTGGCTATCAGATAACTGCTAGCTCACTACTCCTCCCTCCTCACCCCCCCGCCGCCCAGCCCATCCAGATGACCCCAGCGGGAGGAGGGACGCCCCCCACTTGCTGCCCCTAATTGCACCACAGTCAGACGGCAGGTGTGCCGCCTGCTTAAGGAGGCAATGTGGAGAAAAACAGAAGTGTTCACGTTCCCTGGTGATACACTGCCACGTCTGCCTGACCTGACCAGCCAATCACAGCGTGAAACATTCACTCAGCCCCAGCAGTAAAAACTCACAGTTTCTGAGTCAGCTGATTAAAAGCGTCACTGTTACCTCGTGCTTTTTCCACTAGTCACTGTTTCATTTCCGGACCCTGGGGCTCTGAATCCAAGAATACAAAAATGTTTTATTTTCTTGACATATAAAGTGCAGTTACATTTGTGAACACAATACAAGAGAAATATCGCTGAAATTATAATACGGACTGGGTGACTTTGATATTTTGGTAAAATGCTTTTGGACTGCTTCTCTGTTTATTTTTTATTTTTAAAAATTGCACAGAGACTGAATATGTGCAGCCACACGTCAGGGGGACGAACATCCCCATGCATTGTAGTCTTAGGACAGGATGCATCTAATTTAATTCTGTGAGACAGATCTGCGTGCAGGACGGGCATTAGGACCCCGTGCAGCAGCCACTTCCCTACGGGTGACGTCCAGTGATTTACAGACTCAAGGCACTTAATATATAATGCAATATTTTGCACTGTTCCATTTGTCACACGAACTGGGACACGGATTACGGCTCAGGGTAGCACGAGTGTCCTGGGAGCTGCTGGGAATTACGCTAAAAGGGGCTCCACAGCTGACTGGGGGACCGAGCTCAACCTGGCCATCGGATCTTTGCTCCACCCCCCACCCCCCAATACCTCCCCAGCAATTTTCCCTGCCTTTTATTTTGTTTCACTTGATACATTCGGTGCTAAATTGTGGGGCGGTAGCCTGATCTACATATTGGGGCGGGGGCACCCCAAAGTGGGGAGTCTGGTTAGCAGCCCACTCTAATTTTCGGTGACAATTCCCGGGGGGGGCGGAGCCTCGCGGGTGACTAAATGGGCCATATTGCTGTCCCACTGGGCGCAGGCCTGTTGTTTTGACAAGCCTCTCTCAACGTTTATCAATCAAGCCCACAATGGGTAGGGGAGGGGGGGCACCCAGCATGTAATTCCAGTGCCTCGACTGGTGACGCCCCGCCAGGACGGGCACAAGCCCCGTTATTCAATTTGGCCCCGTGTTAGTGCCCAGGCCCCCTGTCATCCACGCGTCGTCAATGAAAAGGAGGGGGGGGCAATGAAAGTTACAAGCAGCAGTTTTAATTAGCGCCACGGTGGCACTATAACTCACCGGCCGCCTTTTGTCACAGGCGGGGTCGTGTCAGGCAGCCCCTCCCCCCCGCTATGACCCCCCCTCCTACGCCTGGCATCTGGAAGCTTCTGAGGCGATAGGATGGGTGAAACTGCTTCACATTTTACATTTACATCAGATACACTTGGCACTCTTTTTCTTTGACTACTTATGCAAAAAAATTAAATATTAAGGCAAAAAAGTGTGTCTCTGATCAATGCATATGTTGGATTTGGATTATTGCTTTACATTTCTCTAATTTCTACATATTTTAATTTTAAAAAATGCAGATGTCACTTTTAAAACTAGATTTTCTAGAATAAAGACTATTCTCTCTTTCACTGACTTTTGACTTGTCTCTTTGTGTGGTCACTCTTCCAGCATTGATATGACTGCACTCTTCTTTTCAGTGTGATCGTTTTCCTTTCTGTGGTGTTTTCGTTCCTCCCATTTTGGGGTATGATCACTGTTCCCTGTGTGGCCTGATCTCTCTTCCCTCTGTGGTGTGATCACTCTTCCCTCTGTGGTGTGATCACTCTTCCTTCTGTGGTGTGATCTCTCTTCCCTATGAGATGTGATCACTCTTCCCTCTGAGGTGTGATCTCTCATCCTTCTGTGGTGTGATCACTCTTCCTTCTGAGGTATGATCTCTCTTCCCTATGAGGTATGATCACTCTTCCCTCTGAGGTGTGATCTCTCATCCTTCTGTGGTGTGTGATCACTCTTCCTGCTTTGTGTTGGCACCAGGCCCTGTGGAAAATGACATTCCTGTGGTTTCACATGTTCAAAGGAAGCCGTGTCACAATAGGACAGTCTTAAGAAGCTGGAGTTTAAATCCTCTCACTAAAGGCCATGTTTGCAGAGAGCAGCTCATTGTTTACCCGCCTATTTAATGTCCCGTCACAGGAAGCACTTCACCAAGAATTCATCTGAGATGGATTAAGACTTTTTAAAATAGACCAGTGAGGTTACACTACCAGCAGTCAGTTCTGGTCCTTACAATGTGTGGCATCCACTCACTCAGACAAACCAAACATACATAATGTTTTCATTCTGCTTGACTCCCAAATGGGGAAGATTAAATGGCCTAATTGGGTAAATGTTTGGATTATGATTAGGTCTCTTTCCCGATATGTTTTCATTCTTTGATGCACTCAGCAGCTTAGTTCATTACTCTGAACTGTGCAAACGATTCTTTGATTTCTGCTTTTGTCATTGACATTTTATTTACTGAGAAGAATCTTTTATCCAAAGCAAAGAACTTTTTTATTTTTTGAGAAATCAGGGTCAGACAGTCCCTGGAGCAAACTGAAGGTTAAGCGCCTTTTTCAAGAGCCCAAATGTGAAATCACCCTGGCGACCCCAGAATTCAAACCAGCGACACTCCCATCACGGGCATGGCGTTCTCACCTTCTGAGCCACGCACCACTGATTTTTCTTAACGTAGAAAATATATACTCCAGAAAACACTGAAAACTTGCTCTGCGTTGGTTCCTGCTACCCAGCATGCAATGCTGTCTTGCAGTTCATAAAGTTGCAGCTAATTAGCTGCCTGGGCCCAGCCTATAATGCCTCCGCAGGCCGTCGCTGTCGGTCCCGAGTATCCGGGGGGGGTTTGTTAGCCGCCCCGCCTGTAGCTGCAGCCATCTGCCCCGCTGGCTTTTAACCCCGCGTTGCTTTGTCTCGCCGGTGAGGCCCTTAGACATTTGATTTATCGGCGAGCAGAGCACTGCCCGGGGGTCGGCCGGCTGGTCCTGCAGGGAGGTGGCGCATTGCTGTATCCTCGACCTCCCGGCCTCCACCCCCCCCCACACCCTGGACTACAAACGATGTCACGTCTGTTCGCGAGTTAATTCCGGAAAGCCCTGACTAAGATTCATAGCTATTAGCCGGCCTCCATTACGCTCTGCACTCCCCCGCTCACCGCCTCCCCCCCCCCGAGCTTGCTGGCGTTTCCTGGCCTTAGCGTCACAGAGAACGATCAATAACGGCAGCGCGTGAGTGTAAACATTTGAGGCGTTTTAACGTGTCAAAATGATTGGATCAAATATATGCGCATGACCCTGATACAAATCATTTTGACCGTTGTTGGCTAAACCCCCCCACCCCCTACCCCCACACATTGTGTTCAAAATGTTGAAAATACATCCTTGTGCAAATTATGTCCCCATACAAAATATGCAGGTCATAAAATCAGGCGCAGACACCCAGACTCAGGCCGTGCCCGTCGCCCTCTTCCCCGGGGGGCCGCGGGATCATTGTTTAGGCTGCCGATATTCCCGCGTTTGTTTGACGACTTGCTTTAATATTTTGGTTTAAATGGAAGTTCAGTCAGCAAAGTGTTACAAAGTGTATTTCCATAAATTTGCCTAATGTAACAATTTACTTCAAAAAGACCATTCTATCCTACACCATGGCCTCTTCCCCTTTCATCGCCGATGCCTGATTTTAATATAAAAGTCTTTTTTAGGCACTCTGAACTCGACCCTACACAAAAAGGCTGGAGCTCATTCTCTGGCGGCTTTGGGGGGACGGTGGGTAAACAATGAAATATTCATCATGGGGAGACAAATGGGAGAGGCAGTGAGGGGGCACTGAATTATACAGGCAAGGTTGCAATGTAATTAAATTAGGACACAGAGCCCCCACCCTGGGCAGCTAACTGCTGGGTCTATAGCTTGACACAAGTCCTGCTGCCTCCTCCCCCATGCTCACCCCCCACCCTCAAAAAAACTCTCCCTCCTTTTCGATCAAGGCGGGATTAAAGCATGAAACATACTACAATTTTACATTCTGATCATTCTGATCAAAATGGAGAGATATGCAGTCTATGCACTATATTTTAAAAATCAGTTACGTTCTGAGGCAGATCAATATATTACATTTTATTTATTCAGCAGACACTTTAATCTAAAGTGACGTCCGATTGAGTAAGCAGGGTCAGACAGTCCCTGCAGCAATTGGGGGTTAAGGGACTCGCTCCGGGGGCCGACAATGAAATCACTTTGTCGACTCACAGACTTGAACCGTATCCATTTGATTGCAGGAACAGGAACCTGCTGAACCACACATCGCCTCAGAAAAAAAGCAGAAATATATAAAAGGGCACTTAATTATTTATTCTGCTAAAGTTTGACCTTTAAGCTCAGTAACATAACTGAGGAGACTCCTACAAGGAAACAAGACGAGGTGAGAAAGAACGTTTCTGTCTAACAGGTGGCCACATCGATCTTGGGGGGGGGGGTTTCTCCCCGTTCCCCCAACTTTGACCTTGCCTTCAACAAGCTCCGTCCCCGTTTCCTTCATCACTCGTTTCATACCTATTTTTGCTTCCCTGCCTGTTTTTTTGCCCCGGCTGACATTGAGAGGGGCGTGTCCGCTACTGTACGTGGTTCTGTGGAGGCAGTTCTGGGGTTCCGATTGGTCCTTTACGTCCCCCGACAAAGACGCGTGCAGATTGGCTGGAGTGAAGCTGCGGTGCAGGGCTGAGAGTCCCGGCTGGGGGGGGCGGGGGGTTAAGTGTATCATTCAATGGAATTACGCTGTGAGTGACAGGGAGGGGCCAAGGGCCCTGTGCCGCTGTCCCATCTGGTCCTCTAAAGAATACCTTGTAGTAATTACCCCCCCCCCCAGCTGGCTTTGTCCTGCCTGCCGCCCGTCCAGCCAGGTGCTGTCAGGTCCCGCTGGGTCACCGTGAGCGGCACCATAAGTCCACCCCCTGACTCATTCCATGGTTTTGAACAAACACAGGCAGGGTACTGAAATGGGATTAGGCCAAGCGCATGTGAGATACTGCGGCTTTCTCTGATACTGTTCCGTTTGTTTTATTCCTCCTGGGGGTGGGGGCGGATGCTAAATGTTTTTAGTCAGAGGGAAAGTCAAGGAAGGGAGGAGTGCGGGGGATTTAGGGCAGCTGGATTCAGCCTTTTTAAGAAAATAAGTGAAAGTTTCACCTGGCATATCTTTATTTACAGTAATCTAACAAATAATTAGCCCTCTGAATATTGGCGGATTTTAGCTGCGGAACTGAAACCCCATTTATTGTCAAGTCAGGGAATCTTTGATCCTAAAACTATCACTAGCTACAAACACCACTTTGGTAAGCTGTCAGGATCTTCAGAGGGGGCAAACGGCGGGGGCCCAAGAAGGCAGACTGGGGCACCAGCGGTGGAAGTTTTCTATCAGTGTCGAAGTCCGTTAAAGAGGACCTGCGTCAGAGGGGCCGTGGACTCAGACGGGGCACCGGCTCTGACCCCCCTCAGCTGATGGAGGGAGATCTTCAGCACCCGAACTGGGCCAAACCTCTACATACTTCCAGACCATTTTTGATGATACTGATCAGGAGGAGATTCCTGCTCGCTTGTTCACTCGATTATCGCATGAAACCAGCAATTTATGTTTAATTACCACCACTAATTATTTTCACCTGCCAACCTCAGGCACAGGAAGATAAAAGATTAAGATTGGTATTACTACACTGCCTCAGCGGGATATACAGTATCGGAGCAAACTGATTTCAGGCCTAAATTAATTATGTTCTTTCTCATAATTCTCCATTTGGATTAAAGAATTTCCCTTTGGGATCAATAAAAAATATTTAGTTTTATTGCATCTTATCCATTTATGCTCTTAATTGCCAAACATGCCAAATCTGTCTTTAAAGTTGAGATAATTTTACTGCTGATTCACCACGTTGGCATCACAACAAAAGCTGTTCAAACACATTTCAATTGAAGAATTTGTCTTTCTGCTACTGGAGTATTTACTGAAGCTATTCATGATAAGTGCCATGCTCAAGAACAACAGCAATTACCCCCCAGGGACTCAAACCCGCAACCTCTTGGTCATAAGGCCACACTCTTAACCACTGCACCACCTGCTGACCTTTGCCTAGGCAGATTGGTAACCATGGGAACAGACACTAAGGGTGACACTTGGAATTGAAGATGACCACGTGAAGATCATGAATAGTGACCCCAATTTGGCCATTGTGTACCCAGGGTGATAATAGCGTTAATTATTTGTCTGCGACGAGATCTTCCTTGAAGTAAAACTGCCATTTTGCTAAATTTTCCAAACATGCCATTTACAGCATAGAGACAAACATAATCAGAAGAGCTGCCATGAAATGGTCTTTCTTATAACAGGAACGTTATTTTATTCCATATTGGGAAACTGGGACAGTAGAGAAATCGGTAATGGGATGACTCTTCAGGTCTCACAGTCTGTGCCTCTCTTGTTGGCAGTGTCAACGCATTAAACATCCTTATCGCTTCACTGAATGGCTGTGTTCTCTCAAAATAATAGTTTCCCGTTTACACAAAGCCACACCTGCTTTTCAGTCCATGATAAAGCTACGAACATCTTGATAAGCTCTACAAGTGAAGATGTTACGGTCGGGGGGTCACTGCGGGTGATGCTTGCGTTTGCACCAGCCATGCACTGTATGAAACCAGGTCACAGATATAGAGAAACTCCGCTCCGCTCTGAGGCTGGAAGCACTATTGATTCTTGGTTAACCCGGAGAAATAGTGAACCTTGAAATTCCGCCAGCCAGCCAAGCCTGAGATAAAGCATTTATTTCCTGTGACGGATAAGGGAGCCGGCCGGTGGACGACCCCGTGTATGACCTCTGGCTTCCGCTGGCTGCATTGATACATACGCACTCCTAGAGATCATTAAGTTATTCTTGTAAGTACTTACTATGTCTTTAAGTAAGCGGTAAAGAATACAGCTTCAATTAAACAGAAGCACGGTGTTGTGGCTGCTCTCTGATCGCTAATCAATTCCCAAATGAAGGTCGAGACCTTCATCTGACTGCTAAGCTCCTGATATATTATGAGTTTCCCTGAACATCATCAACTAGAAAGTACTAATAAGGTCAGTCTAAAGTCTAAAAAAAAAAGTCAAGTTCAATCAGTTTAAAGAGGCTTGTGATTTTCTAAAGCCTTATGGCTGTGAAGGATAAAACTAAAAATAAATAAAGGGGCACTTACAAAAAGAATGGCTGATTACAGAGCTGATAATTATTACTATTAATATGATAATTTCCTATCACTGCCAAGGACATCAATTAATTTTTAAACTACACTTTTAATACACGCAATGTAGTGATCTCAAGTAAAATGACTTTCTGTTATTTTAATTGAATATTTTTAACTGTAATGAAGGGTGACTTCAGTGTTTCTTCTGGGCCAATTTGTTTAATGAACAATACAGAATTAGCAAGATTAAAGACTGGCCAGGTACTTCTGGCGCTTAATGAAGATTTAATTACATAAATTGACCTTCAGCGCACAAAAACGGCTATTTATTGCACTGAATTGTGCGCAGTTCTCTTCCAGCTCCATTGCTCATAGACTTGCTGAGTGTATTTAATTAAACTCGTCAGGTGAATGTCTGCATCGATCTGTTATTGCAGATGACCGGCGCCAACATCTGCATTTCAGGGATGCATTTTCCCCCATGATGCTGACGGCATGCAAAACTCCGTACTGTTTCCTGCTAATGATTGAATAAACTGTCACAGGCAAATTGTGCATGAACTTGGAGTTAATTGAATAAAGTGATCCGTTTTATGTTATTGTACATCCCAGAAATAAACACACAAACATTTATATGCCATAAAGGTCTGACCAGCGGACAGGGACACATCTCCAGCCAATAACACGGGGCCTAATGAACTGCAATACGTTCGTCTGACTCCGCCCTCCCGTGACCCTTGTCTTTGTTTGTCCAAGCGGCACATGCAGACCACGAACAGCAAAAGGAAGTGGCATCGCAGGTCCTTGGGGTGTCCAGACCTGCCACGTGTCCCCTCGCCCTCCCAGCTGTCCTATAGGAACAGCAGGTTTAAGCTCATTGAAGTGAGTTGATCAGCCCTGATGGGAAGGTGCAGAGTCAGCTGGACAGCCACGGTTGGAAAGGGGGCCGTCCAGCCTGCTCGACAGCAGTGGAGGTGCTGACAATATGAAGCAGTGACCTTTCCTTCCGCACTGGCCAGGAGACCAGCAGAGCTCCACTAGTGAGGCAGGCTAATGATCACTCAGTTACTCCACCTGCAAGGACCGCAGGCTGGAGGAGGAGCTCAAACGAGATCGAAGTCCTTCAAAACTCAGTCCAACAGGCCAACCCACAGTTACATCACTGCTGAATTTCATCAACACCAACCAGTGACACACTGAATCAGGAAGTGAATGCGCATATACAGTGTGTGTATAGGTATAGCATGTTCAGTCGTCATACTTAAGTGGAACATTTCACGTGACTGAGAGAAATTTCATTGGCAAATTTGCTTTCCAGCGGTTCAGAAACAACGCAGAAATAAACATCTGCAATTAGTACCTAGACCATAAAGTACTTATGAGTTAATAAATTGCTGTCCAAGCTTAGGAGTCAATAAATTAAATGCATTATTTTTGTAAAATGTCAGGTGATGTAGTGGTTGATGTAGAGGTTTTGTCATATAAATAGAAAGAATGCGATTAAATCCTGCCAGTTTAAGTATACAAGTATTGCCCAACACAAAGAGTCACTCAAATTATCATGCTTAAAATCAAAAAGTAATTACCATTTGGCAACAGCATTTATTAGCCACACAAAAATATCAAAACACAGCACATTACACACAGAGGAGTTAAAAAACAATTAATATAATTGTGTAAATGATACATAAATGTTGTTGTCAGCATGAAGTACAGGTCAAGTGTGAATTATTCAATCCAAAATATGACAACAAATAACATTTATACACCGCTTTGCTGTTCATTTGTGTCTCCCGTTATTAGCTGAAGAGATACATTCACATTATTAATACCTGCAATTAACAAAAGTCCTGAAAGTGAATTAATCCCTGGCTTTAGTGTCAATTACTTTTCCTGACAGGCTAATTAATGTTGAAACTATCCATTATTCATTTACACAACTTGTACTTATATTTTGGCGTATATTTTAGCATATATAGCAAATAATGACTCTGCACAAGTCTTTAAAGGCCCGTGAGCAGATGACGGAGTCGGCTTGAGGGTAAAGCAGTGGCTTTTGGATGAATTGTTTGTGTTTATTTTCACCTGCGTGGCCAGCAGATACAGGAGATACGAATGTGAGCTGATGACCTGCACCGTCCCATGCACAGATATGACGGATGCAGAAAAGACTGTCAGTCGTGCTCTTACGAAAGTATATTTATTTGCCAAATCCGGTCTGTGGTGCTGGGAGGGCATGGAATGGGATTACTGGGAGTTCCTGCTGACAGGAAACAGACATGCCCCTCTCTCTGTGTCTGCTGGTACAAAGAGGTAGGTGAGGGGAACTTTTTCACATTTCTGCATAAATGTGACAACTGCAAATTCATTCACAACGTCCACACCAGCACTATGTACTGCAGATATTTTCTTTATTTTTGCAGTTGGATCCGCAATACCAAGTGTCCCAAACTGTCCTCAGAATGTTATAGGATAGCGTAGATGTACATACTCTGCTTTTGTGAATGTCAGGTGTGGCATCTGCAGTGTCATGCAGCCCAGTGCGTCACATAGCCCAAGGTGTCATGCATCCCAGTACCTCACATAGCCCGGCATGTCATACAGCCCAGAGTGTCACACAGCCCATAATGTCATGCAGCCCCCCATGTAACACAACGTAGACTGTCACACAGCATGTAACGTCGTGCAGCCCAGGGTGTCATACAGCCCAAAGCGTCACACAGCCCAGTGTGTCACGCAGCCCATGGTGTCACGCAGGTCAGAGTTTCATACAGCCTGCTGTGTCACGCAGCTCGGTATGTCATGCAGCCCATGGTGTCACACAGGTCAGAGTTTCATACAGCCCGCTGTGTCATGCAGCCCGGTATGTCATGCAGCCCAGTGTGTCATGCAGCCCAGTGTGTCATGCACCCCTACATACTCTTTTCACGCAGCCGACAGATCTGCAAGCAGCACACAGCGTCTGACACAGGCTGCCTCCCCACACAGGGGGCCACCGGAAACCCAAGATGGGTATAACCACTAGAATGACTAGATGGTAAGCATCCTTCCCCAGTGAATGACTTTTTCTGTCTGATTTAACAAACATCCTATTATAAGCTGCGACTGATTGTGTGGCCCCCTTTCACAGCGATGAGATCAAGTCCTTTTCTATGCTCCAGACATCTGCTGGTACTTCCTGGACGCCCAGGAACACGGCAGAGAGGCAGCCCTTTAACCTGATCACGTAGGTATTCTGCTTTCAGTCTTTCAGAATGTTTTGTTTGTTTTATTTACAAAGCAGGTGTTTTATAACCATTAGACTAATACAGCCCCTGTCTCTGGGCTGAAAGCAAATAGAAACAAGCTAACAGCTAAGTGACCCCCCCCCCCACCCCTCAATGGAACCATCTGGTGACATGATTTTTTTTTTTTTAAATGATGGTGTGAAGGGGAAGCTGTTTACCTTAGGCCACATACTTCTGTTTCATGGCAAACCCACCGATACCAGACCGGCTATCATGAGGTGTTTTTGTCCAGTTACATTGTCAGAGATTTCTGTAGTATGTATAGTATAGTGAATCTGTTTAACATGATGGTCTGTTTGTTTGACATGCACCAGAGTAAGACCTGCTTTATTCTTTATGCTCACTTGTGAAATTGTGTGAAATGGATGACTGGATGGATGGATGGATGGATGGATGGATGGAAATTCTAGTATGTTTGTTTGCTCACCTTGTTTTCAAATTTAAAAATGAATGATGGAAAGGTTCTTTTCTAAGGTATATATGACAGATTACAGTAGAAAGACAACACTAGTTTCACAATTATATTGTATTTATAGCCATTTTCACCATTTATATGTAAAGATAGTAGTTAAAACATCTTCATAGAAATAAATCCTCAGCTTATGAAACGTGGAAAGTGCATGGGGTTAATGATTTATACAATTATAAAGCTTAATAAAACCAGCATTGTCAATGTTCTTTTGTTGATGCAACATTTGGGTAAAAACTGAAAATCAGTGTTACATTTAACGTACATCTAATCCATTCGTGAAGTGAAAGTAAATTTAATTTAAATGCAGAACACTAGAAAAGGTATACATAAATACCTCAATGGAGTCTGATTGTTGCAAAGTTTCAAAATTCAGCATAAATTCTCAGCATTTGTCCAAATTCATGGTCATTTCACATATGCAACAAAAAAATCAGAACAATTTTTGTGCAGTTTTTAAAAAACATTTCACAATGGTGAGTTTGTTTTATTTCTGAGGAAAAGAATAAATACTTTTAAATACTGATCGTTAACAATAGTAGCTAGTGGGCAACAGTCAAACAATGATTTTTCTTTTGTTTCTTAGCAAATAGCAGCGCTAGTAATTTATAATGGGGCATTTTGTCTGGCTGTGGGTATGAAATATGCATCAACACCCAGTAATATTCCTCCCAGTAAAAGTCAGGGCCCTAATTGATTTACACGCTGCCGTTCGGCCAGGAAGTTTTCCGTGGCGCTGACGGATTGCCGCGCGCGGCGGCGGCGGGTTTAATACCCCGACAAACATCTCGCCGGCAAACTCCAGCTGGATAATAAAACTCATGCTGCTGGAGCACCTTTCACTGGGGAGCGAGGATTTGCTGCTTAAGTGAGACGGCCTCCCCCTTTATGTGCTCCTGGGAAGCGCGAATAATGAACCAATCCTTTTAATGGCGAATTATCCCCGCTTCTGCTTCCCGAAGGCGAAGACCTTGCAAATTGACGTATCTGTCTTCTGAGGTTTTTACGGGCACGTAATGGCCTTTTACAATATTAATATGGGAGCGGTGCATTTAGCAGAGAGTGGCAGGCTAGAGGGATGTCCTGTGGTTTACATTAGGGCCAGCGGGGACCGGCCAATCCGACCCAGACCGTCCCAGCCTCCTCTTTCAGCTTGGGGATTTGTTCTAAATCCAGCTTTAAGAAATGTTGTTTCCCCTGTGGTGAAATGAAACTTCTTTTACCCCCCCCCCCTCCCCCAAAGCCTTACATGTTTATATACATATAACACTGACAGTGAAGCGCCGCTTCACCTCCATGTCCCTCCCGCTGAAGATGTGGGTCTTTGACTCCGGGAGCTAAAAGCTTAGCCACCTAGCCCTCACCCACACTGCTACTCTAAACACTGATTAAAGCGGACTGGATGTCACATCTTGTTATAACATGAGACAGAAGGCACTTTCCTGGGAGGTTAAAAAAAAAGAAAAAAATAGCACAACAGAAAGCACACGCTGACTGATCCTCCTGGCAGAAGGGGGCGACGGGAGGAAAGGGCACCCCCCACTAAATCTTGCCTGGAGGATTTCTTTTTTTTTTTTTGTTAACCGAGGTACAATTGACTTGTAAACTCTTCTGGCACGAAGACAGATGGGCTGATACTGAATCCCCGCCCTCACACCCCGTCAGAGATATCCCGAGCAGAGGCTCCCAGGAACCGAGCAACACATTCCGGCGTTTCCAGGCCGGACGCACGGCGAACGCCGTGAAGCGAAGGGTGACCTGCGGACGAGGAAAACAAATCGACCTGAAACAGAAACCTTAAGCGCTGCACTTTACACGACACAGCACAGGAAAATAATTTCTGTATCCTGATAATAAAAATGGGCGAGGTAGAGGAGGGGGCAAAGAAGGGTAACTGCCAAGGAGGGGTGCGGCTGCCCAGTTGAGTAAATTTTAGATTTAAAAGCTCTTCTGTCAAGCGTTTTTATGGACTTGTTTACATCTGGTACTTTATGGTCATTATTTGCCTCGGAGGTCAAAGAAATATAGACAGGTCAGTACCCTCACCTTTGAGTCCCTTTGACAGTTGTTATGGTTACCCGAGGACAAATGAGGACAACTGTTGTTAGCGCAGCGGGAAAATGTATAAATATTGATTAAAAAACTTAGCAGATACTGGGCAAAAAGTGACCTTTTTCTCACCCTTTTAGGGAAGCCGTCAGAAATACGTCGACTGTTTTTTCAGGGGAGGCAATTAATTCATAATTCAGTCTCCGAACCAAGCTAATTATCGTTTCTTATTCCCTGGTATTTTGACAAGAAACGTTGCTGCCTTTTCACGTAAATCAACGCCTTGCTGGTGGTACACTTAACATTATTAATGGGATGGTCTAAAAGCGTCCTTTAATGGGCTCGCCGGACACAGCCGACAAGTATGTTTATGTAATCGGCTCCGCAAGGAAAACAAAAATCAATAAAATCACCTGCAGATTCCTGTGCAAAACGGCCAGTTCCAGGCAACTCAGAAGGTGCCACTTTTAGAAGATGTGAGTGTGGTAGCTTAGTGAAGGAATTAACAGTATCATTTTTATATATAATAATAAACCTGTGAGCATTTTAAACACAGTTTACACAGAAACACACTCATATACCGTATATACACACATTCAGTATAAAATAGGTTAATGAGAAATGAAATTCTCCATCATAGTTGTATCATTATAGTAATACACTTAAACACATAAACACATGATTTTTGCAGACTAAGAAAAATTAAAGTGATATAATCTTTATCGTTTTAAAACAACATAAAACATTTTAAATTCATAAATCTAATTTTCATCTAATTTATTCTTTAAGACACCTAAGTCACATATATTTTGTTGAACCAAAAAGCCATATGATACAAAATCCAAATGTGACTATTGTAGAATGTTTTAAACATCTGCAATAGCATAATTGAATAACAAATACTTAATCAAATACAAATTGAAAATCTTGCAAACATAAAAACAGGGAACATGAAGTTGCAAAGTTCTGGAAGGAACATAATCCACTCTTTATTTGTCCTGGAGAAGGAACACAATGGAGACATTTGCTGCGGTCACGGTTGGTCAGGCTACAGATTTTACAGGGGAAAAAGCAACTTTTCAATAAACAAAACTTGCTAGGTGTTTCTTGTAATGTATAGTTATTTTACCAAACTGAGAGCTGTTTTTCCTGAACGCAAATCATACTAACAAAAATAGATTATTTTCAAGACATCTTTGTTATGTTGTTTCTTCTTCAGACAGAAATCATTTCATATTTGCAGGCAGACAGACCGCTTATTTTATAACAGGTCAACTAACATTTACATTTTCCAGCAGGTCATATAAAAGTTTTTTTTAATAGTAAAGCAGATTATGACACCCATCAAATGCACGTCGTTAAACTGCTCCATGATCTATGCATGGTATCAGGGTAAACTAAAAACCAACAGTCATGTCAGAGCAAAACGACTGGAAAGCAGATGCAAACGATTCGGTGATGCAACTCATGTTGGTCCTGCTGGTCAGGCTCCTGACGTGTGACTGGAATTAACACCAGCTCACAAGTGATCAATCATTTCGAAGGTAAACCGCAGTCAGCCTCTCTCTTCCAGCACTCTCTGTACAATGGGTACAATGCTGATACTGATTTAAAAGCCTTTCAAGTTAAAATTATGATTTTCCTGTATATGCATTGAATTGGCACAATAGCTGATGCGAATAGCCAACCAATTACTGAAATGAATGGATCGGGTGCCAGATCTTCTTTGTAGAACTTAGGATCACCCATATGGCCTTTCTGTCCAATGAACATTCAGGAATCTTTTCGTTAGTCTTCAGAACAAGCCACTGCCAAGCTGTACGTGTCACGTTTTCATTGTTTATGTTCTCACATCCTCCTGCCCTGTCCTTCGTTGTTTTATAAGGGACCTTCCAACCTGATCAGGAAGGGCTATTGTTGAATATGTTGGTACAAAATGTGCTTGAAAATATATCTAATTCAGGTTTCCAAATAAATATTTCTTCACAGCCAAACTTTATACATACCTCAGGGGGCGTTTTGTTTTATATTTGGCAAGTAGCTGAAACATTTGTTCTGCCAAATCATTTATTTTACAGCCTCTCTCCATCCATAAAGGCAAGCCAGTCCAGAAAAGCAGGACACCCTTTGAAGTGCTATTCGAATTTGATTAATATTTAGTCCCATCCTGTTATTATGCACTTTTCCTTGTGCATTTTTAAACGGCCAACACAAAGTGTCCCACACGGGCAAAACAAATGCTGAATTTTAAATGAAGAAGCAAGATTGATTTAAGAGCCCTTTCAGGCAGTGAGCGAGCCCCCCCCCAAAAAAGGAAAACCCCAAGGTTAATTATTTAAAGTGAGTGATCTTTCCCACAACAAATATTTTTTGTTTCAATGAGGCATGGAGTGGCGTGCAGGAACTGAAATGGTCTTTGATGAGCCAAAGTCATTTCGCTGACTTTTATCCGAGTTCTTTTATCCTCAGTCACACGTGGGGTCTGGTCTTCAAGGAGGTTCCTCCTTCTCTGGTTCACGTCGGAACATCAAAACGAGTAACCACCCAAAGCCGCATTTCCATTGTTCAGATGATTTATTTATTTAATTCTTCATTATTGTCCTGCTGCCCAAGGTTTGATGTCTCAGGGACGCCGGGAGACATGACAAGGCCGCTTCGAGCAGACCGAGAGCTACGGCACCTGCCAGGTCTGTCTGCTTTTAAATGAAATCCCTGCTCCCTTACATTCTGACTGAATGCTATACTTTTCAAACTCAAAAAAAATCTCCCCTTATCTCACCTGAATTCCACTGATGAATCAGTTTCTCATTATATGCTGGATTGTACTCCTTACACACAAAACCCAAATATCTGTCAGCGCCCCCCCCCAAACACACACACACGCACACAAAGGTATGCCTTCGCGTGCTTTGTGTTGATCTGGCATAGACCAACAGCGCCAGGCCCGGAGGCAGCAAGTGAGGGTGTGCTGTAGACAGACGATATCGTCAGATGCTGAAAAACTCAGAAGTCAGGAGATAAATCTATCGAAGTATTGACAGAACACTGCATGTTTGTTTGTGTGTGTGTATGCATGTGTGTATGTATACATGTGTATGTACAGTATACATGTATGTATGTGTGCATAAGTAAATAAAATAATTTAATATATATAAGCATTTAATTATGTAACATAAGTGGCTTTATGCCCCCCCCCATTCAGCGTCAGAATCACTGTCACGGCTACGCAGCCTTGAGGCTCTCCTTCCTGTGTTGCCATTAAAGTTTCATGCAGTAGTCGTACTGGAGAGATGCTGAATAACTGGTGTTCCTCATCCCGGCATCGGGATGCTTGCAGCGTCCTCCCCCCCAAGGCAGGCCCCCGAGCCACAGCATGTCAGACACTGCACTTCAAGTCGGGGTGGAGGGTTCATCAGTGGCAACAACACACACAATCAGTCAGTTCACGGCGACCATGGGAGGACGGCTATGGAGCAGTACAGGAACACCGGGAGATTTCAGCAAGGCTTATTTCTGAAGTCTCATGTAGCTTTCCTATGATTTTATTTTCAAATTTATATGCAGATTTATAAATAGCTGGCATTAACTTGACCAATATCAACTTGATTTAAAAAAAACTCTCTTATTGACAAATTTAATCATTATCACAGATGCCCAGTATGCGTATAAAGAAACACAAGATGACCCAGGTATGTATGTTCAGGGTGCATCTGCTCACCTCTGAGCACCAAACCCCCCAGTGATGCGTGTTGAGCTTCAGTGGCGCAGAGCATGCTGGGAGCTGAGTGGTGCACACGCGACCACAAACAATACAGGCAGATGCACTGCTCAGGTCAGAAGCTCCAAACTAGTTCTCATGAATGAAAGAGCAAACAGCTGAGCAAACAATTAACTCGTAATTATTGTTAAATTTAAATAACCATTATTTAATTTCGAGGCCTGTTCATGATATAAATAACACGATGCACACGTTTCATTGCTGACAGGCCTGGAGTGGCATGACAATGTAGTTTTCTCGGCACGTTTAAAAGCTTTACGTCGGCCGAAAATGGGCTTTGAATAACAGTAAACCCCACACACCGTAGTGTGGGTCTCGGCTCACTTTAGTATGTATACCGACTAGTCAAAACGATTTAATTTACATAGACGTAGGTAGCACGATTCACTTCTACATGGCGTGATATGAAAGTTACGTTTTCTCTTAATGTATAATAAGCGTTGAAGAAAAAAAAAACTAACATCAGAAAGAAGGTAAAATCCAACGCCGCCTGGCAGGAAGCCCGAGCCCGGCAGGTTTAGCCGCCCCCCCTCGCAGCCGCTCCGGCGCTGGAGACTGTCCGGCCCGGGGCGGAATGGGCGGTTTGGCCTTCCGATTGACGACGTAAATGTCGGCTCCCTCGGACAATGTACTACTGACTAACTGAGCGGTACCCTTCCGAAAAAAATACCCGAAACTACATTTATTTCACTGATAATATCTTATCCCAATAGCTGATGAATTCCATTATACTTAAGGCAAAACGCCGTAAAAGAAAACGAAATTGCTTAGCTAGACAACATTTATTTCCCTAAAGCAATTTAGAAATATTATTTTTCAGATTTAGGTTGGCTTTCGGAAAAGTTGTCCTATATCGTGGGGACGATATATTCTAAATAATTTATTGTTAAAATATTTTGTCCAATAGGAGTTTACACTGGGACACAGGTACGTGGTATTATATATAATGAGTAGAATACATAAGCCTACTACCTCAATGCATTACTTCTCAATAATGAATTCTGTTATCATTTTTCTCAAATTTCTACATTAGAGATGAGGAATAGATATCAATGTCCAAGAATTCTCTTTTCATATAGCTGAGTCAAGGAAATATTTTTAATTGAATTTCTGTTTTCAAGTCCTTTAGAAATATGGTAAAGTACATTTTCACAATTTGACAAGAAAAATAATATCTTTGGCAGAAGTGTGCAGTAATTGATTGATAGGGCTTCATTGTATTTTTTGTTTCCTGCATAATCTCTGAAATCCACTACTCTATGTATTGATTCTTTTCATTTGTTCAGCAGTTCAAAATACATTTTTAAAGCAGACCAAATGGAAACCCTTTGCATTGTTTTCAAAGGGTATTTATTTCTTGCATAATCACTTTTAAGCAAATATTAATTCTCATATGGAAAGTGCCACATACATGTTTTGGTTCACAGTTTCCTGTGTCCAGTTCAGTGTGGGGGCTTTATACGACTTGTTTGTCCCTCTTCGCCTATTTCATTTGGACGGGGGAAAATCTATGAAAACGGCTCTTAATTTTCCTACCATATTTTAAATATACTGATTTGTTCAATTAACATATCACACTTTATTGCCGTATCTTTGCATATGACTGAACATGAGTTAATAATTCTAATATTGCACAAAACAGGGGAATCTGGCAAAGGCACAACCGCAAAGTAACAAAATTCCAGTTTCTTACATATTAACATAATAGCAGAAGAATAGGTTTTTATGACAATTAATTTCATTCGGTCTGAGAATGCAGTGCTTGTGACTCATGAAACCATTCGTTTCGTGAAACTGATTGAACGACTTCAAGTGGCTGTAACGTGAGCACCGCAGCACAGCGAACTGACAGCCATGTGAACGTGATGTCAACGAGCGCCGTGCAGCCAAGCAGAGACTAAAGTGCTCTGCACGTGTCACGTGAACGAGGCTATTATAACGAGAGTTATAAACGGGAACATAAACACTGGCAACTGAGGGGCCAAAATACTCCATGACCTTGCATTGACTGAACTAATGTTTTTCTGCTATTATACCTACTAGCAATTAGAAATATTTTGCTATTTATTTTATGCAATTTAAACAGTCTGGGACCAAGGCTTTCAATTGAATTTAATCCATCCATCAATCCATCCTCACATTCATCATCCCACCCCTTATCCAGGACAAATAATCTTTATACTTCCATTGTATAAGAGCACCATTTGCAAAGCATCACACCTAATGTTTAAAAGTTGTTAAAATAACCGTAACTCTCTCTCGAAAATGTCTAGTTGTTCAGCTGCAGAAATTTCCCATGATCCACCAAAGACTGAAAAATACAGGGCTGTTGAAAAGTTACTTCCTTTCTGCGACTTATGCCTGAATCATTTCTGCTTTTACATACCTCAGATGAAGCAAGGGGAGAACAGAGGTGTAACCTGGCTTAGCGTAAGAAGTTTATTTTGGTTGCCATGGAAATTATCTGCCTCATTGGGTTCCCCTCACCCTTAACCTGCTGTCAGACAGGCCTTCATTTATTACAGTGGATCTGCATCGGTTGGTAAAAATGCTCCTATGTTTTTTTCTCCGGCTTACTTCAGATCCACCGCAGTGTCAATTCATCAGCGTAGGGCAATGATCTGAAGTGGATTTCCATGAATGGGTGTTTACATTAGCATTGGAAAAACGGCCCCCAGGATGAGCTTGAAACACCCTGGGCTCATCACTGGCTGCAGCTACATGCTTTATGCTATATGCCGAATTGTGTTTATTCCCAGTTTTTAGCAGGAGCAAATTTAAATTTGAATCCAGGGTCAGAGGTTCCCAGGTCTGTGTTACGTTTGGCCATCCACAGTTCCTCCCTTCCCCCTCCACCATGTGCAGAGCAGAAGATGGCTGCATCTCTGGGTTGCACAGTCCAGTCAGACAGCTGTTATTTAACACCCCCAACAGATCCATAAGGAAGGTGGTGATGCAGGATCTCCTAGATGACAAAATCTACTGATGCACCGCTTTTTATATATACTTGCGGTATCTTCTAGCCAGAAGCTAGTTTAATGACCATTGAGATAATTTTCTGAATTTCACTTATTGGAGCTATGGCATGACAATACAACAGTATTTCATCTGCGGAAATGTGCAGCTGCCGATGGAATGTATGTGAGCTGTGCCAAGAGACATGCAAGCCAGGATATGAAGCAGTGAAATATATTTACAGTGATATTATGTATGTATTATACCAAAAAAGTCAATGAAGTTTTGAATAACAGACATACCTCCCAGTAATGCAGTTTCCTCCTACAGTCCAAAGACATGCATTTAGGCTAAGTGTCATTTCTAAACTGTCTGTATTATGCATGCGGGTGTCCCGTGATGGACAGGTGTCCCAAGGGCTGTACCGCCTGGGACAGGGTGAATGCCCCCCCCCCCCCCCAAATGGGATGTATAGCAGACGGAGATACATATAAAATCTACGGATGATCTAATGCGTTATTCCACTTACATATTAATCTCATTGCTGTCCCATATCCCAGCAGCTCCAGTTTTGCCCAAAAAACTGGGAACTTACCACCATACTTATCAATATCTGTTTGTCTGTTTTCCCTAATAGCAATCGTTTGAAACATCTGAAGCACGTTTGAACTTTACTGAACTGGAAGGCTCCCTGTTTATAAATTTTATATAACAAATGATATATGATAAAACTATATACTGTATATGGGCTACATAGTTGCTAGAAGTATGATAATGGTGTTTATCTCCGACAGCATCTTCACCCTCTTGAGAATAACACAGACACAAGCTCTCAGACTGTGGTCTTATTGCTCAGTGACTGAAATGTACCTTCTACACTTTTCTCAGACCAGATTCCCCATGAACATCATGTCTCTAACGTCAATCGAGATGTTATTGTTATTCAAAGCATCCAATACGCCAGCTCAGCTCCTCCTAAGTTTGCTGACATCGCTCAATTAATGGTTGAGGTGAAGTCTTGTCTTGACTGCATTAAGGCGTACGTCTCACATTAACAGTGTCTACTGTAACCATCACGCATGACTGAGATGGTCAGAGCAAGAATTAATAGAACCATTTGTAGACATACGTGGTTGTTAATATAATATGACATGTTTAAAAATCATTTGGTGGGTACAATAAATAAACACTGTTAATCTTTATAGTGTAAAAGCTGAGCGCTACTCTATAAAACGAATCATATAAAAGTCTGACCAGGAAGCAAGGAAGACTGAGTTTAATATCTACATTTACATTTTTAAAGAGGCTATCTTTTATATTAGCATTAGCATAGCAAAAATAAACCTGTGTGTAGGTTATGAAAGTTCTGTCAGGAAGCTAAAATAGATACGCCCGCTCTTACTGAACATGGACAAAAGATGATTTTGTTCTATAAAAAACACATTTTTACATGACATTTTTTTCTGAATGCATTGTTTTTGTTGATTTAAAAACTTTGAATTAGCAAGTCAATTTATTATGTGCTATGGAAAATGCTACACACCTACACAATCAGAATTTTAAAATTCAACATTTAGGGGTACGACTTAAAGCCCTGAATTATACCAGATATTTTAAAAAGGCAGCTTGCTGTAAAAACAATACAAAGGACACAACTGCTGAAATAGGGAAAGTTTTATGGCTGGACTAATTACTATAATTATTCTGCATTTCGTTTTGTCTTAGGGAAGATGTGACATTTTGACATTCATTTAATTTGACTGTTTAACTGTGCATTCGTGCAGCTCATGATTATATCTCAAACACGGGAAAGGGACCATTGTTTTGAGTGTTGTAGGCCTATGGTTTAACATTAGTATAATATTCGTGTGTAGAAGTAAAATTCATCATCACTTAAAACTAATTTTGAAAATAAAGTTTAGGCAACCAAATACAGTTAGACATCCTTCCTCATAACTGTGTTTCAAATGGTTATGGACACGCACAGATTACTAGTCTTAAAGTTCTCTGATGTTGTTAAAAAAAAGCGCAAAATAACTAGATTTTTAAAAGACGCGTAAGAGATAAATCGTACATTTGCAACGCAGGCTTATGTACGTCATTTAGCATAAAATGCTAATAAAATTCATACCAAGGAAAAACACTACTATACTTTCTAACTCAGATTTTCTAGCAACTATTCCTAATAACAAAAATTAATCAACCTATACGCAATAGCATAGCAAAATGCTATCTTTGGCCGTTCTAAATAAGGCGTTTAAGACGTTTTAATTTTCTTACAACTGTTAACACTCACATCTTTTTACTCTGCAGGCTTTTACCAGCATATTATTATGGTTGCATACTGTGCATTAAATGTCACACTCTAATAAGAACAAAGCCAGCGTCGGAGCGGGGTGACCCTGCGTGGCCGCTTCGTGTAACACTGCGTAACACGTACTGCGCCTCCCAAATAAGACAGAATTATCTCCTTGCTACTGGCTGCAGACAAACACTCTGCCAAAACACAAAATGCATCGCTTTCTTTGCATTGATCATATTGTTCTCACCGAAAACCAACATACAGATCTCATGTTCGTACTCCGAAACGATTATTCTCCCAGTGACTTCATTTATCCGAGTTATTAATCTGCGAGCGTTTAATCGATTGATATGAATAATCGATCGATATGAAAACTCAAACCTTTGTTTTGGGTCATGTGCCCGACATACTTAACGTGAATAATCTTTTATCCTACATAGATAGGCATATAATTGAACGTGTTATATAAAATGCCAGGGAATCACTCAAAATCAAAGCCAATCCGGTTGCCCCAACGAATAGGCTATAAATGTAAATTATGCTTCTTGAGTCCCCGTTGTAGTAAGCAAATCGACAGGCACATTAAGACAAGATTATTCAATATTTCTTTGATTAAAAGGAGACCATCCTGATACCTGAAAGGCATTACGCTTCCCGCTCTGTTTCATTGTACTATACCCACTGGGAGCATCAGCAAACTAACACTAGTAAGTACAGCCATAGAAAACAATGAGCATGCTTGTGACAATGCGACATAATGTGCATCTTTCCTATTTATTTTCTTGCCTTTTACCTATCGTCACGGTTTATCGTTACGTTCAGAAATTAGGATCGCATACTACGCCTGCTGTGCTTAAAAGATTTTATATGAGGAACCGGCGGCTCAGAAGAGGAATTTAAAGAGGAATTAAATGTTGCGCGGTTTAAAGATTAATGAACACGTCTGAATGCTGCAGATTGCTGAAAACGATAACGTGCTAATTGGGTCCGGCACCTAAAACACCGATGACAGAATATACTGTGCATCTATAATGCATTGCATTTTCTAATTTTACACTGTAACAGGAACTTGAATTTTTAGATTCACGGACGCAGTTGAAGAAGCGTCGATGTCACAGTAGTGCGGGCAGCTTTCGAGCATCGGATTTTCTTCTGATCAGATTATAAATTGTGCTTAATCCTTACTCGATCTGCCGCTGTCCTCCTAAATTCAATATTACTAATGTAAAATCTATTGGCTGCTTTTAACAGATGCCTAAATCTCCTCAATCCGATTTTTCGTAATACTTTCACTATTGTTAAATCCTTTCTGACGGCCTTTGGAAGCGATTGTTTTGGGGAAAAAAATTAAGTGTGGTGTGTTATACATTGGCCTATCGTAGCGCACAGGCAAAATACAATAGCGCGCCTTGCAGGGGAAATTGTAGATACCGTTATACAAACGGTAACAATTTCTTGTAGCCAGCGCAACACAGTAGGGATGCAACTTTCCCTTGGTCGCCAGACAAACAAACAATAAATAAATAAACAAACAAATACTTATAACCAAACTGTTACGTTGAGTCTTACTTGTCACAACATACAATACGCGTTGGGATGCCGAAGCCGAATATAGGAATCATGGCATATGCATTAAATTATATAATTACTTAAGTATTTCTTTAACCACATTATCGTTCTATTTTCACAAAATGAATATGCATATGTCCCATTTTAAATTATTCATCTGAAGACGTTTTCCCTCCTGTCGGCTCCAGATGAATCTTTTTTTGCAGGTATAATTATCTCTAAATAATTTTACCACATTAAACGTGAATCGCAAGTGCAGTACGCAGATTGAAAATATAGATATTTGACGTTTAGACGTGTTTAGTACTAAAACAACATACAAGCACACTAAACATATACATACACCACTAAATAACACACACGTAACAAAAATACAATAAAACAATATTTGTTGCTCTTGGAAGCTAAATACAAATTAAAACAAATTAAGCCAACAAAAAATATAAGTTCTCATCATTTCATTGGCTAACACAAAAATATTACAAATCACAAATGAACTGCAGTTGTCCGTGTAAATTCATTTTTCATGCTATTTACTGTTTTTACAGCCAGAATACTTTTGTTTACACTATCTTATTTTATATTGAAACATATCAGCGGCAGGGAGGGGAGACGCTTTCTGTTTACCTCTTTACCAAATAAGTAACCAAACGTCACTTTGGTCGAAATTGCTTTACAAACATTATCATGGTTCTGTTTGTGTTTTATAATTAAAAGTTTTTTTACATTAAAAGTTTGTTTAGATATTCATCTAGAAGTAAGTTTTGCTGTCATATAAAAGCAGGCGAAATACCAGACGGTCTGGTCTTAAGGTGAAATTACGAACTAATTATTAAACGTATTATTAAATCAAATTAGCAATGAAGCTTCATAGTTGCCGATTCAGACATTGCAAAGAGAAAATGAAATGCTAAGAGCCACATAGATGTAGACATTTTTAAATTAAAATAACTAATGCTTAATAACTACCAGAAACAGAAATCTTGAATGCAATATTAGGTACTCTGCGTAGTCAAACTGAACTGATGAACGTTCGTTTAATAAATAAAAATGGCAGGATTGTAAATATTCCAAATATAATTGATTTGAACGCGTTGTTTCTCACTGTTCTCGTTAATTCCTTGTGCCAAGTTGAAATGTTTAAAATAAATACATTCTTCTATTTACATTTATCGTTATAATAAAATATCTGAATATTTCCAGAACACATTTTATGTACTTACGAAGGAGCAGCTCTCTCGATTTCAGGAAATGTCCCCAGAACTGGACGAAGGTTTTTAATCTTCTCACAAAAACCGAATTTATATCTTTCAGTTCATCCTGTTGCAGGTGGCCAGTTCTGTGAATACTGAACCGTTTCAATAGCACTGCCTCGCTCTTGGTCGAGCACCTTATAATTAATTTTAAGTTACTCAGAGCACCATATAATTAGCAACATAATAGAAAACAGTGTCGTTAAAAGCGTGACTTACATACAGCTTTCGGTCCTAGCGCCTAGTTGTCAAGAATAACCGTTACTCTATAAAAAGAAATGTAATTAAGTATTTGCTCATCACAGACGACAAATGGGATCTGTTTTCTTATATATAATGAATACGTTTTATTGATGCAGACAACTTTAATCTAACAATTACATCGTTGTGTTTTCAGCAAGACTAAAAAACATCAACTCACACATTGTGCTAGATTTCTGTTACTGTTAAAACCAAGTACACAACCAGTAGATGTATTAGAGCGTAAGCTAGAGGTCTGATACTTACAACAGATTTTTTTCCTATTATAGAATTTGAGAGTATATTATTTTGGAGACCTATAGCACCACCTAGTGCAAAAGCAATAAAATTGCACTTTTTAACATTTGCCGCAGATCTATAGTGGCCCCTGCTGGAAGAAATTATATCATTCGTTTTTTAAATTATTTATGCCGGGGGGATTCAATGTGTTTATTCTAAAGTCGGCTGTTTAAAAACACATGTAACACCGTGTTTTGCTTGGTTTATGAAAATAAAGATTTAAAATGTTTATCATTATGGTCTTTATATAGCACTTCTCCTTTAGAGGTGTCTCAGTGCTAAGCAGATCAGACCAGATCAACCTTTCCAAAGCTATAGACTCTAGTTCTATCAGTTGGGAAATATAATCCCTCCAGCATGGCCTGGGTATGTCCCAGTGCCAGATTACCATTCGTATTTCTATCTAAATGAGAAGCAGAAACCCTCCAAATAAACCTTATTTGAGCTATTTGTACTCACGGCCTTGTTCTATCGGTCAGCATTTACGGCCCATGACCATAGGTGAGGACAGGAATGTAGATTTCCAGGTCAACTATGAGCCTCATTTAGCATTTGCTGGAGGTTCTGGTCAAATAAGGCCAAAAGAACAGCATCATCTTAAAGTAACAGGGATGTCACCTCTAGCCCCACATACTGGACACCAAGTATTGTACCGGAGATCGATGAGCAACTATGAGGCAATTTGGAATGAGAACATAAAATGTAAAAAAAAAATTGCCCAGACAGGGGGCTCAGCTATTAATATAACTTGCTAAATTTTTCGCAATGCAACATCATTTGTTTTACAGGTGCATCCAGGGGCATCGGAGGGGCATGGAGACCATGACAGATTCAGGGGATCCAGCAATTTGTAGGGGCCCCAACCCCGCCTTGGGAAAATCAACCGAGTGATTAAAAATGGCAATCTGAGCAGGGGCCCAAGGTGGGCAATCCGAGCAGGGGCCCAAGGTGGGCAATCCGAGCAGGGGCCCAAAGTGGGTAATCCGAGCGGGGGTCTAAGGTGGGCAATCCGAGCAGGGGCCCAAGGTGGGCAATCTGAGCAGGGGCACAAGGTGGGCAATCTGAGCAGGGGCACAAGGTGGGCAATCTGAGCAGGGGCCCAAGGTGGGCAATCCGAGCAGGGGCCCAAGGTGACATTTTCTCAGGGGCCCATGGTGGGCAATCCGAGCAGGGGCCCAAGGTGACATTTTCTCAGGGACCTGGGATGTCCAGCTGCTCGCCTGGGTGCATCACCGCGTCAGTAACAGCAGTTTTTATAGCTAAACTTGATTACTGAGATGCTTGTTCACTTCCTCCTGAGTGTCCAAAATATACAGATTCACTACAAAGCTGACCATTTACCTTTGGCCTAGAGCAGGGGTAGCCAATCTTATCCGCAAAGGGCCGGTGTGTTTGCGGGTTTTCACTGCAACTCCCTAATTAGATTACTAATTAGAGGCCTGATTGGCTGAAAGAGTCCTCACACCTGGGTTTGAACAGCTGACCTACAGGTTATCCAAAAAACCTGCATACACACCGGCCATTTGCGGATAAGATTGGCCACCCCTGGTCTAGGGTGTTCTGGCACCTAATACATTTAGGAAAAACACTTATGAGACACAGAAGGCCATTTTACCAGGACATCTTCATCATTCCTCAGGTTTACATGGTCTCCAAGTGGGACCACATAAATACCAAAGCCTGGTCTATGTGGATCCCTCCTTCTCATGCTTCCCACCGAAATGACATCCAAAATCCAAGTACTTGACGAACAAGAAACAACGAACGAACACATGGGTACATTTTCTTCATGCAAAAAAACATATGAAGACATCTGGCCAATGGGCACGCAGAATGTTTTGTCGCGCATGCGCAAAAAGGCCCACTTGATTCACTTGAGAAGCAAAAGCGAAAGTTTCTCGTTTTCGCTCGTTTTTTTGTGAAATTTGATCGATTTTGCTGCAAACCAATGAGTGTGCCAGATGGAGGCGGGCTTACGCGGTTTGTCCAATTAAAATTGTGCCTGGGTTGCCAACAGTTTGTTGTTGCAGTAGCAGTTTCAACATTCCAGTCCATGCTGGAGTATCTTTTATGTTATTTTCACCGGCAACATGGCAAGCCCGCCATTTACAGAGGTACGCAATTTGTTGAAATATTCATGTAAGGAATGCATACTTTTAATTCCGCGGTATGAAATGTCATAAGGTGCTTATTGACACCAGAACATGAAAAATATATTGCCGCGTGTTTTATGAAGTCGACGCGTTTTCGATGTCCCAGTCTTGGCATGAAAATGTTTTTTTTTTTTTTAAACGATTAAACTATATGCATCATCACCAGGTTAAACGTCATTGTAGGTTTTCCTTAGATCTATGCATAGCTTGTACTAGAAGGTACCTCATTTCAGTTAATGTGTATGGAATTTGTGTACATTCTTACTATACGTTGTTAAACAAATCTCGGATAAACCCACACCAGCATACTAGGTACATACGTTGCCTTGTACTTCATTTTAGTTATTAAGCGTTGCAAACAATCAGTTGGTTATAGCATGACCCCGTAATGTCCAGATTTGCTGTCCTTAGTAGCTTAACTATCGATTAAAGCGGGATCGATGCTTTTTAGCGCATGTCAGTTTTACGCTTAAAAGACATATATTAGATACCACTCAGCCAATTTGGTTACAGAAACAAGCTTAGACTTACCAAAAAATGCGTACGTAATCGTAAATGCCCTGCATTGTTTCACAAAACATCTGAAGTGGCAGTATTTTAAAGTTCTTTTTATGCGTATTCAGCAAATCAACTAACTGCGGTATTAAAGAGTACCTGAATCCTTGATGAGCGTTGACACCGTAATTCTCCACGACGAGTTGAAAAAACTGTTTGACGACTTTCTTGGATTATGTTATTCTTATTGCGTTGTCATATTCTCCTTTCTTACAGATATTCTCCAATCCTCATCTTTTTATTGATGTGTCAACCTTTGAAGAGAAACAGAGAGTATTTGAGTTTCTAAATAAAAAATTGAAAAAGATCAACAGTAAATGCTATGAAACAGGCGGCTCCTTTGAAAAACTCGAGGAAACCATTTGCAGCATCGCTTTGCTTAAAAGATCAAATTCCCATAGCATCCAAATGCAAGACAACATTGACCATACAAAGGTCCGAAAAAATACGGCACATACACACAACTCGAATCTGTTTCTGTCACAGCAGAATAAGTTAACCGAAAACATAGGTTCAGGATTTCAGTTCACCAGCAATCTGCATAAAAACCATAAAGATGTCTTGAGTTTAAGGAAGGAAACCTCTCATGGAATTGTAGGAGAACAGAGATTGCAAGAATCATATCGTGATTCGCCTGATCAATTAGCAGCTACGAAGAAGCGGGGGGAAGAACAGGAAACCTGTCCCATTTGTCTGGATGTCTTGAAGATGCCCAACATGGAAACCTTGCCTTCATGCCATCATTCATTTTGTAAAGACTGCTTGAAGATGGCTTTTGTTTCGAAACCTGTCTGCCCAGTTTGTGGGGTAGTCTACGGCAAATTGAAAGGCAATCAACCAGTAAATGGCTCTATGGATGTCTCTACAACGTCAACTCCGCTACCAGGAAATGAAAGATATGGAACCATTGTAATTCGATATTACATACCCAGTGGTATTCAGGGGGTGAGTACGTGCAAGTTCATTTCAGATAGTCTTTAAAAATCAATTTTATGGGTAAATACTTAGTGGGATTTTTTTTTTTTTTTTTTTTTTTTTTTTAAAGAATTTTTTGGGCCAAAAGCTAATCCAGTATTCGAATCACTTTTATTTTGTTTAATCAAATCCTTAGTCTCCTCTACAGTTTATTTGTCAGTGCTTTGGCATTCTGTGCCACCTACCTAGCAAATTTTGTTTACCTAAGACAGTTTAAAAGTTATATTTTTTTAAAAAGAATTTTAATTCTCAACATTGTTGTATTATACGCAATCTTGATTTGTGGTTAGGGACATAAACTATATATTATTTACTATAATGAGATACTAAGGTTTGACATTTCAGGTTATGAGGGCAAATTTCTGACAGCGGTTTACATTCTTTGTGTGCAGGGTGTATCTCTCTGTTTTCTGTGTTGTTCAGGAGGAACACCCCAGTCCAGGCCACAGCTATGAAGGAGTGTCCCGGATTGCCTTTCTTCCTGACTCGCCCGAGGGCAGGAAGGTTCTCGGTCTTCTAAAGCGGGCTTTTGAGCAACGGCTTATCTTCACTGTTGGTCAGTCGTCCACCACAGGCAGGAGGAACGTGGTCACGTGGAATGACATTCACCACAAAACATCCCGGGAAGGTGGACCCACCAAGTAAGTGTAACATTCTCCCCGATGAATAGCCTGACACAATGTAGGAGCTTAATGTAGTTTGATTTTATATATATGTATGTATATTATATATGTGTGTGTGTGTGTGTGTATGTATGTATGTGTGTGTGTGTGTATA
>JAODLC010000044.1:4541441-4562889 GCA_026781145.1 Hippopotamyrus pictus
CTTTGGTTATCCTGATGTGGATTACCTAAACCGTGTGCAAGAAGAGCTGAAGGCCAAAGGAATTAATTAAAGTTCTATTTGAGATAGATGTATTTATGCTGTGTACCAGTGCTGGAGCAGTGACAGTCATCAGTACAGGAACATATTTTACATTTTATTTTGCTTGATTTTTATTGAATCATCAACACTAATCTTAACATACATGGAAATCAGGGTTTTCTTTTAGTTTTAATGTAGCTTCAGTTGTGTCTTTGTATACCAATAAATTTTTTCTTTTTGTATAGCCTGGTATAGCTACATACTTTCCGTCAAAGTGGTGCAAAGAAACGGGTTTTTTTTTTTCTTGATCACCTGTACAGTGTTGTCAGGAGTAAGCGATGGGACCATTCTATGTTTGAATGAATAAACACATACTGGATGTTAATAGATAATCTTTCATAATATTAAATAGGTCCTCTGTAAGGTGCCTCTTAACAGACTAAGACACTAGAATAACCATACAAAATATCACCTGTTCACAATAATGCTAATGCATCTATGTCATTGTAAAGGACATGAAACTTTGATAGTGTTTGCAAAATCATCTTAAGTCATATTGTAGTTTGGAAAGGCTTCACTGACAGGTTGCGTAGACTTTAGCCCAGTGTTTCATGTAATTTATTTTGATTTACCATTGAAAAGAGCAGGAAGTTATACGTAATGCTTGCAGAGTTAACTGAAAAACACTTACAATTTGCATATGTACTCTTTGTTTGGTTTCAAAAGCAAATAATTTGTTATAACGACATAAAGCTTTACATATTTCTATGTGTAACTGGTAAAACATGGATATTTTTTGTTTAAATTAATTTAATATGAGTTTGAATTTTTGCATTTAGCAGTGTATAAATAGCACAGTGAAAAATGTACCTGACGCTGATATAGATCGTTTGTTGCCAATTTTAAACTGCTCATTTGAAAATGGGGGGGAAAAATGTAAAAAAATCTTTCATCTATCTGCTTTCAAATGCAGTAAAGCTGTTTTTTGGAATATAAATAAATATAATAGCAAATTAACTTTCCGAGTGGACGATGCCGTTCTTCACCTTCTATCTAGCTGTTGTCATGCGTTTCTTTCTGAATACTTTTCGGAACTGTTTGGGGACCGGGTAATGTCAGACAACTTGTAAAACAATTTCTTCTGCACACTAAAACATGTAGTAGGCCTCAAAAAACATCTGACAGCGCTAACATTATGGTTATAAATTTCCCATTGTTGATGTATAATAATGATGGTAAAACTGCAAATGCTTCATCTGACAGCGCTAACATTATGGTTATAAATTTCCCATTGTTGATGTATAATAATGATGGTAAAACTGCAAATGTTTCATTAGGAGTATCTTAATCTACTTAGCTAAGAAATGAGAACTTGCACAGTTTATTGTGCTTTTAAAGACGTGTTGATGTTTATGAGAGGATAGAATTTCAAAAGCAGCTGTACTGCTTTATGGGACAGATTTTCTGATACGGTGGTAGCAGTGGGTGTTATGGTGCCTCAGTGGTTGGCTCTATTGCCTCACAACTCTAGGATTGCTACTCTGTGTGGAGTCCGCATGTTTTTCTGTATAGGGCACCTCCTGCAGCCTAAAGACCTGCACTTAGGCTAATTAACGTCTGTAAATTATCCATAGTGTATGACTGTGTGTGTTTATGTGCAGTCTGTGCTCCGTGATGGCCTGGGGTTGGGTTTAGGGGGTGCCACAGCTTTGAGCCCTGTGCACTCAGAGCTTCAAAACTGCTCATGACCTGGACCAGGGGTAGAAGATGGATGGATGATATCAATGATAAATTTACTGAACTGACACATTTTTACTACTCTTGAGCACACTGGCAGCGAGTTCAGTAATAAATTGGTATTAAAGGGCCTGAGTAATGCAATGTGATATTTAGTCCCAAGGCTGCTGCAGGCCCAGTATGATTCTGTTCTGTCCCATTTTCAAGCCAAGTGATGGATGCTGCTCCAGAATGTGGAAACCAAAACCCCAGGCTCCTCAGATGACCTGCAAAGTTCAACCACATCCATTAAGCCCAACAAATATGCCCAGAGCTGGATTGTACATTTCACTACATGTTGTACTTTTATAACCATGTATGTGACAAATAAGGGAATCTTGGATCTTCAAATGGAATTACGACCTTTTAAAATAATTCAATGGAAATGAAGGGAGATTTAGATGTTCAACTGCACAGTTTGTTTTTGAGTACTGTCCTTGCAATGATATCCACATTACAGTTGGTCCAACTGACCATTAGTAGAATTTAGAACATGGAAGTTTTCGGAAAAAAGGGAAAAAGTGGAGTGAATTTAATCATGCATTATTTGAAAAAATCCAGTAGAGGGCTCACTAACAATAGGAATAAATGGCTCCTTTTGCTGTGTTCATACTGCCTCTCCTCGTGAGGATTACAGGGCCAGCATGTCAAGCAGGTCAAACCTGCCTTTCTGTGGCCACAGACACTACTTCTCTCTGGGGATCCCTAAACGTTCCCAAGTCAGCCGGCAGATATAATCCTTATATAATGTCTTGGGTCCATCACGGGATCTACACCCAGTAGGCAGTGGTGGCTTGATGGTTAGGGAAGCGCACTTGTAATTGAAAGATTGCAGGTTCAAATCCCCGACCAGCAAGGTACCGCCCCCAAGCACTGCTCCCCGGGCGCTGAATTAGCTGCCCCCTGCTATGTCACGAAAGTCACATATGGGTCAAATGCAGAGGACACATTTCGTTGTTGCGCACTGTTTACTGTGGTGTGTTGACAATGACCACTGATCACTAAATTCTAATTCTAGGTAGTGTCCTTATAACCTGTAACCATCTTGTGGACTCACCATTCAGAATGTGAAAGGTGAAAGGTCATGTCCCTGCCATTTAGGCCACAGGCACGTATGAGGAGGGGCAGACTGATCAGGCGTCGATAATTGACATCGCATTCCACTGATTTAAGCAATACAAGAAATGTCACCTTTTTTGTTTAACCTACAGCTTTTACAATGGCCATAAAGTTTATGCTACAATATTTATCACACTTAAACGTAGCAAAACAAATACCCATTGTTAGATGTCAAACATAATCGTGATCTTACCATTTTATTAGCAAGTTCTGTTTTGAATTCTGCCTCAAGCACATTGCCTGTCGCACTGAAGGTACCCGATGAGGAGGCATCTTTAGAATTCGGCATCTCAGGAAATCCAACATGAATGAAAAGGACCTGGAAGCTGAAAGTAGCTCTATCATGTCAATCAAAAGCATCACAGATATCACCTGCTTAATATTCAATAATAAACTAATTTATTGAATGGATTTTCTTAACTTAAAATGTATTTAAGAGACATTTCAGGTCTTTTTATTGTGCAATATAATATTCTACACAGCAAGTCAAAAATATATTTTTTAATAGTGATTGGTACGTCATGTTTTAAAATGCCATAAAACATATGACTTAGAGCCACAGATCTTAAATTTAATCTGATATTATATTAGTATGGGTCCAATTTACAGATTAAATCCACAAAATATTTTATGTCACCACACTCAAATAAGCAATGTAAATCCAAAATCCACAATAATGAAATGGTTAAAAAGAATATAGTACACCTTATAAACATTTTACAATATTTAACAGAACTGGATGAATATAATTTACATTCTTATCTGGGGATTGTACACAATTTACGGAGAACATCTGTGATCTGGTCTCTTCACTAAGGTACTGCATGACTTTTTTTGCATGATAAAAATGGTGCAATTGTTGTGCCTAAAAAGTGTAATTTATGATGAAATTACATCATTCATTTCTTACAGGGTCTTCCAGAAAACCTTTAGCCTTAATAAAAGCATACATTTTATTTTTATTATTATTATTATTATTATTATCATTTACAAATGCAGAAAAACAACTTACGTTTTGGAAAAAAAAGGTCCGCAAGAAAAAAAAAATTCACAAATATATGACAGAAATATATTGCCTTGGAACCTCATATTTGAATGTCTACAGTACTGTGGAATTCTGCATCTTACAGGGCTCATAACCATTAGTTCAGAGAATTATGCTCTTTTGGCCGAGCTCAAACAAAAGTGGTAAAAGCTTATTCTTTACTGGCAGACCTCAGCTGAACCTCACTGGTCGATGCCTATTTACATTAACAGGGACAATAGATACACTTTTCGAAAGTGTAAATCACAAACACAAACAAATAAGCATACTGTCATCTAACTAAGCATACTGTCATTATTTTACAGTTAAGTTTTTACATATTAACAACAATCCCCAAGTAATGGAATGAGTTTCCTTTCCCCCCTCGGGTGATTCTTAAATATGAATACAGGAGCATTTCAAGTACGGGAGGCCAGTCAAGGGAATTCAGTTTTGAAAATCTTGTCTCATGATCAGCTTCTAACTGGGACCAATTGTCAAGGTCAGCCTCTTACAAAACAGCCAGCCACCCAGCATCAGCCTGCTACAGGTGTCCCCCATTGGCCACAGGGTCAGGAATGCAGGCCCAAAGGCAGTTTTTATCGTTTCCCAGAAAGAAAAAAACGCCCTTGTGGAAATCTCACAGGCCGCAGTGTGGTCAGATTTCACGTGTTAGACACACTAACCCAGCAGCACAGTCAGACAGAGGTACCCTGTGTAGCCACTGAAAACGTCGTCCCTGCCGTCTATGACAGGAGTCGTTAGCTTCTCAAAATGCTTTGTTTTTTTTTCTTTTTTTTTTAATCTCTGCACGAGAAATCTTCATTTTGTTTATTTTTGTCAGATTAAGGTGCTTAAAGCAGTTTGCTAATAGATGCGCATGAAATGATCCGTACTTGAGTCCTTTTATTTTAACACTGGGGGGGGCCCATCCGCTGCACTGCGCGCCTTCAGTCAGGTTCGGTGTCGGGAAGCTCGACTCACACCGAGGTCCGAGGTCTCCTAATCAGCAGCTGGACGGTCCCATCGGACACCGCCTTGATAACGTTCCAGGCATCGTAGTGCATCAGACCCTGCAGGGGCTTCCCGTTGATGGCCAGAACTTCATCTCCGACGTCGATGGCCCTTGATTGCTCTGCAGAGCCACCTGAGGACGACCCAGGAAAAAAACAAAAAGGACACTTAAATCACTGACATTTAAACTGACCATATGCAAATTTCCTGTATACGGCAATCGCTCCCTATGTAAAGTTTGTCATTCTGTGAAACCTACTGATGAAAATCATTGCGCAAAAGTCCCTGACAGTCAAAGGAAATTATTAAAGCTATTTATCTGGGTAGGAAAGAAATGTTTATTCTGAACAATAATTACAATTCATCATTACAACATATGCAAATTAAGAGTAACAATAAATAGACTGACATTAAATAAACAGACTGGCAATAAAAACTGACATTTCTTCTTTTCTCCAGAAAGTTACTGCTATCTTCTGAACGGTTACAGATCTCCTCATGGGCACCTCAGTCATTCCACGTGTTTGTTACATTTCACCACCAGTTCACTTAATTGATTAATTTAATTGATTTTAAAAAGTCAATGAGGTGGTGATTAGCCATTTGAGGTTGGGTAATGGTCAAGAGAAAAAACACATGGCTTTATTGGAGGGTCACTGGAAATACTGGGTGAATTTAGGAAAGGTTTTTCAATGTCATGATTGATGGTTGTGTTTGTGTGTGTGAATGTATGGGTTATGTATATAATATAATGTGGAGACCAATTGTCCCCACAATGTGATTAAAAACCTGTTATTTTGACCTTGTGGGGACTTTTTTCAGTCAGCATGAGGGTAAACTCTATTTTATAAAAATTTGACTGCAATCAAAAAACTAAAAATGTCTCATATTCTGTTTGGTTACTTATGGTTAAGGTTAGGGCTGGGTAGGGGTTAAGGTTCTCATGTTGTGATTAGAGTTTTCCCCACAGAAAGGAATGGAGAGTCCCCACTAATATAATTATAAGCCTGTATGTGTGTGTGTGTGTGTGTACACGTGTGTGTGTGCGCGTGTTTGTGTGTGTGAGTGCGTGCGTGTGTGTGTGCGCGTGTGTGTGTGTGCGTATGTGTGCGTATGTGTGTGTGTGTGCGTGTGTGTGTGCGCGTGTGTGTGCGCGTGTGTGTGTGTGCGTGCGTGCGTGTGTGTATGTGTGCGTGCGTGTGTGTGCGTACGTGTGCATATGTGTGTGTGTATGTCTGTGTGTGTGCGTGCGTGTGTGCGTGTGTGTGTGTGCGTGCACGCGCCCTGTGGTGGACCGGAATCCCTTCCAAGGCATCCCCTGCCTCCTGTTTGACTGCAGTCTCACCACGACCCTGCACTGCATAAGTGACTCATGTCAGGCTGAGACAGCATGTAATCCTGCGGCCCTGCAGATCGGAGACGTTAAACCCATAATCGCCAGCACAGGCAGTGTCGTGCTTCCTCAGGATTACCCTTGAACAAGCGCTTGACAATAAGAGGCTTATCTCCTTGGGCAGAAGCTTTCCCCCCTTCCAAGGTGAAGCCCAAGCCCGCTGAGGTTTTCTGGAGCTCCACACTCAGTGCCCCATCTGGACCCACCTGCACAGCTGCAAAACAGGAGCAGAGGCTTCATGGCATCTAAACAGTAATTTAAAACACTACAGAAGCACCAAGTGTTCACATGAAAACATGCTGAACACATGGGTACTCAACAAAGCCGAATGAATCCATGGAAGCACACCAGGTAACGCAGTGACTATACTTAAAGCATCATCCGCTGATCTACATGCTCACTCACCGGGTCCTGCTTCTAGTGCTACATCACTGGAAGATAACGTCCGTATTCCGGTTCTACCGGACTGGGCCTGCCGGGGGGGTGACGGCTCCACATCCTTCACCTTCCGGATCACGATCAGCGCCTGCTGTGGACGCCGGGCTTTGTAGAGACAGGACAGTGCCTCGCTGTGTAGGGTCCCTCTCAGGGCAGTGCCATTGATGGACACTACGCGGTCCCCACGCTGAATGGTACCTTCCAAAGCGGCCGCCGCTTTGGGAAAGACTCGATGGACCTGTCCACATAGTCACACGGTGGTCTCTTAATATACGCTGACATTGAAAATGTTCTGATTGCAATAACACCTTTTCCTTTTTGCCTAAATGATTTTGTGTATTTTGCCATTTTGGATAAAGAAGTCCAGTCTTAGGCAGCTCAGCAAACAGATTAGCCTGATGCACAGATCTGAGGATGAATCCAAGCTGAATTTGGGATTTCCTTCATTAAGGTAGATGGGAGTGCAGGGGTAGTGATGCCTAAATGAAGCTTCATGAGCCATTTGCTGTATTTTTTGATGCCACTAGATGGTGCTCTTGGCTTACTTTGGGGCATCCTTTGAACCCTTTTATGAACAGACAGCACCATCTAGTGGAGTCAGGAAATACAGCAGGTGGTTCATGAAGCTTAAATTGGCCATCACTATGCAGAGGGTAGGGAAACTGGCTCAAATACACTAAAATATTTCTGGCTCTGAAAATGAGAAACAACATTAAGACAGGCACTGCACAGACTTTAGATCCAGAGTTGCATGCAAAGAAAAAACATCTATATACAACTCTGGAAAAAATTAAGAGAACCACTCTATATTTTTAAAGAATCTGAATCTTATAATCCTGGTTTATTCCTGGTTCTGCTGGCGGAAGGTTACATTGTGATGCAGGCTGCCTTCAGACTCAAAGTTTCTAAGACAGCAATACAGAAGAACAAGATGAAGCAGGAGACACTGGCAATAGCTAAAAACCAGCCAGGTAGAGGGCAGACGCAACTTTCTAATGCTAGAGATGACCGTCAGCTTATCTAACAGTGACTCATAAATCAAAGGATGACCTCAAGTGACCTTCAGAAAGAATGGGAAATATTAAGCGGTGTGAAGTACACTGAGTGGACAGCCAGGACTCCTAGAAGCCCTTAAAGACCCATACAGGAAGGCAGAAGCCCTTCATCAATGAGAACCAGGGTAGAGTCAGGCTGGATTTAGCGAAAAAGGTATGATTCACACAGATGTATTCCCGTAAACTGAGAAAACAGTGAAACTAAAAATGGTGCTGTGGTCTCTCAATTTTTTTTTCCAGAGCTGTATATATTCCCCTATATGGAGAAACACCATGACAGAGAAACTGAAGGAGGGAATAAGTACAGTCATGTTGGCCTGACGCTCCCTCATGATACAAGCGGCCGCTCTCTCAAACACTGTTTCAGGTCAGACTCATAAACAAAATCACATGGTCTTTGCTTGGCATCCTGTTAAACCCTTTTAATGATTATTTAATTATGTTTTTACTTTATTGGATATATGTATTTTCCACAAACATTGATGATTGTAGGCAAAATACAGATATCTGCACACATGATTATATAACTAATAACTCTGCACAAGATGCATATTGGGAAATCTCCCAATTACTGAAAATCAGGTTGACAGCACTGCAGGGCACATTTAGACTTAATATTCTTTCATTATTTCCCCACAATCCAGGTGGGGGGAGGGTGAAATCACACATTTCATTAAAAAATGAAACACAGAAAGTTTCTGAGAATAAATTTTAATTAACCATATGTGTAACATAAGTTACACAGACAGCTTTGGGCATGGTGATTCTGAAAACACACTTGTCGAAAATTCTATTATCCACAAAGGTGGAAAAAGGTCAAAAATCACCACACCTGGCTGCCAAAAAATACACAAGTCCCATTTCTCACCGTGATGAATTTCTGCTCTAGGTCCACTCCTCCAGCAATGCTGAAACCCAGACCAGAGCCTTCATCTTTAGTCAAGACCACAAAGAAAATATCATCTTTATCCTGGGTGGTTGGGAACAGAAGAGACATTGGAAAATAAATAATAAATCTGTCACCTTGTGCAGCACTGAACTGCTCAATAACAAATTAAACTGCAGCAATGAGGGTTATATTATGTAATTTTATATTTTGCTAGAGAGCTATACATATGATTTCAAGGGTACTAAATAAAAACTTGAAAGACCTTTCGAGAACTTCCTTTCATAAAACCATATTAGTCTCACAAAGTTCCCTCTAAAACCTGCCCAGTTTCAGTTTCTGCTATTGTTCTTGGCGTGGTCACCATGCTTGGTGCTACAGTATACTTGGTATGTAGTAATAATCAGGGACCAGCCATTGTCCAAATCACAAAAACAATACTGTGCTGTAGTATTTTCATTGTTAGAAGCAAGTAGTGTATTCCCTGCTTAACCATATTAATTACCGTCAGATATAGAAATTTTTACTTTTTATTATTTATTTTAAGTTTATTAGAGATGGGAAACAGAAGGTTTAAAATCCCTAGATGGGTGTGATGAGAGAAATATCTCAAGCTGCCTGGTATATGCACAACATGACAGAAGAAAATCTAGTTCAGGTCCCTCAGACAGACCATTGATGGCTGATGCTGTTTAGGGACTCTAGGAATCTTCAGAGCTACGTGACATTGCAGAGACCTCCAGCAGTGCGCGCCCACATTACCTCTGCCAGGGCCTCGGCCTCCCCGACCAGGGCCGCCACGTCTGCTTTGGGGTCCCAGGAGCTCAGCAGGTGCTGCAGCTTGCTCTGGGCCGGTGCCGAGGTGCTCAGTGCTCTCAGACTGTTGGGACGGAAGCACAGCAAACACAGTCATTTCCAGGCCTGTACATCGACGTTTAAAGCTAATACACGTCTCATATGATTGCTCCACTGTGGAACATTGAGAGAATGTGTGTCGGAAAATACTTCTGAATGATACAATACAACTGATTGATACCATTTTTGTAGCTTTTATTTGTTTTTTTTTTTTTGTTATATATATCTATATATGTTTATATATATCCTTTGTTAAATCTTATCCATTCTTACTGGATTACATTTTAATCTAAGCCCCAGCACGGCCTTGCTAATTAATCCCTGAGGCCCAGCAGACCTCCAACACACCACACATACCACTCATTTATTCTACAGGTTGTTTCTACTCCTTAATTATATCTAATCGGTTTGAGATTTTATTTAAATCATTATTGACCTAACTGATCTAATTAAGCAGTCTTTATTACTGCATGGGTTGTTTCAGGTTTACCATACTAGAATGTCACACACAGTTTTGCTCTTAAATAGTATAAAAAAGACCTGTGAATTCTTTGGGTGTTTAAAAAAATTATCATTTTCCCAATGAGTCATAGCAATAAACAGCTTGCTTATATTTCATAAATCATGGTAATTAATATTACAACTTGGGAGACCTTGAGTGGAAGTAATTTATATTGTTACTAGCTAATGGCAATGATCCAGGAGTCCCTCTTTCCAGAGACATAAATCTGTCTTCTTGTCTCCAACATATTAGTTTTCATACATAACCACATCACACTTTTCTGTATAACATTAAGCTTTTTTGCAACTTGCAAAGGTTATTAATTGGCTAAAATCCATGACAGACAGTAGCGTGGAAAGTTAATATGTTTAATATATCACTGAGACGTTTACATGATTAATTTTGCATTTCCATTCACCGCAACTTGCATCGCTTTCAACAACTTGAGAAACTCAGGTGCATCTAACCATTTTGTTCACTCTGCAACTTATTTTTTTCTGGGGTGCCATTTGATTTTTGCTGGGGTGACCATGTGATTTTTTCCTGAACTACAAGTTAATTTTTTTTTTTTTTTTTGCACAATCAAAGCAAAATCAACCAAAAAAAAAAACAAACCTGATTGACCAGCTGCCAGAAACCTGCTCGTCACTGCAGTTTTCCAGAGAGGAGCACTCTTTGGAAATCAATCCAGGTTCTGATTTCTCATTTGGGCCAGCCCTTGGGAAACTCGAGGTTTTGGAAGAGGTAGAGATAGAGCCATTGAGGCACTCTGACAGGCCGGTATCACCCCTTGTGGGCTCAGTCTTGAAAGTGGCCACGACCTCCTCACTCGAAAAATCGTCAGTGCAAAGCTTGTCCAGGTCAGGCATGCTCAGTGCCCTCACTTCCCTGAGTCTGGAGCGGGACAAGCCGGAAGGGCCCCGGGTCACTCTCCGGCGAACTACGGGGGGTGTCTGTGCCACGGGAGCTGGCTCCAGCTGAGATGCAGTGACCACGGGCTTCTTCTCTGTAAGCGCATCGGTGGGTGGGCTGGAGATCCTCCAGCTAACGCTCCTCCTAAAGGCCTGACTGTCGACGGAGTATGAACTTCCGCATCCGGCATAACCGGACAGCCTCCTGCTCAGAGGGGGTTTCGGAGTATAAGCAAGAGCGTAGTACTGCGTGTCGATACTCCTGACGACGGGCTTGTCAAAGCTGGCCAGATTCTCAAAGGATTTAATTCTTTGCCGAACAGAGAAAGAATTGGAGTCTAGGGGTCCGCTACAATCTGTGGAGTAGCTTCGACGTGCCAACTTGGGAAAGTATGGTTTAGTTTGGCTGGCATTAAGATTGTCACTTTTCTCTGTTAAATTATTAGGTTTAAAGACTTCGTCTACCAGACTTTTATTCATGCAGACATGGTTGTTTTCTAATAAAACCTCTGTATCAAGCTCTGTGTTATCTGGAACAGCACTGAACTGATGCATACCACCCAAAGCAGTGGGAGATTCTGCCTGGCTGTTCTGAGAAGTCTGTGTATCTTTACTTCCTGAGAGACTCCTCTTGCTCAGACTGGAAGTACAGTTTGAGTCAGTTTTAATGACTGACTTCTCCTGAATTCCCTTCTGCCTCAGAACAGGTGTGGACACTGAAGAACTGGGAGGGGAAGAGAGTCGCACTTCAATAAAGCTCCTTTGAGTGGTGACTGATCTCGGCTTGTCATCAGGTTTTGAAATGGTTTCAGAAGAGGGGTCATCCTGTAAGGAGTCCAGGTCTCCCTTCGTGTTGTGAGCCATGGATTTTTTCCCTTTGTCCCCAAATTGTCCCCTAGGGACATTTTCCGCCTGCAGTCTTGTAGTTTCTTGTGTTTGCCCAGGCTTGGGCACTGTCTTGTTCTGCTGATGGTCACAGATTTTTGGTGACTTAGGGGCAGTTTTCTCCTGTGGACTGTTTATGACCATCTTACACTGGGGGTCAGGAGACTGAAGAGGAGGTACCGATGACGTATTCAGCTCAGAAGATTCACCTTTTGTTTCTTTAACGAGGAATGCTTCTTTCACATTATTTCCGGTTTTATTACTGAGACTAATCAATTTTGATACCAAGTTGCTTACTATTTCTGGTTTGTCTTTCTTGACACCATTGGTGGAATGAGATGACATCATGGAGCTACTTCTACCCAAATTACTTTGTACCTGTGATGCAGATGATTTTGTGTCAATTTTAATTTCCAGTTTCTCTGCCACCTTGTCTTTTGAAGTAGATTTAGTTGACACATTTTGGAGGAATGTGTCTTTGCTATTCAGATGACCATTTGACTCTGTAACTGCTAGAGTGGATGATAGTTCCAGCTGAGAAACTTTATCTGAAGATAATGGTTCATTTGGCTGAACTGTCACTGATGTTGTGTAGAACGTCACCACCTTCTGACACAACATCTTAGTGCTGTTTTCACAGCTTCCTATTCTTGGTGGTGCCATCACTTGACTGGATGACTGACACATATTCTCTTTGCTATTGAAAGTCTCTCGTGCTGATGAGAAAAACATACCAATGGATGGAGAATTCTGAGAGTTCAGTGGTTTTTTGGGAGACACCGATGGGTTTACTCCATTAAACCCGTGCTCCTTGGAGTAGGATATCACAGGAGGACATTGATGATGCAGAGGCTTAGACTGATTCCTGGTCAGTTCTTGGTCTGATTGACTGGAGGAAATGCAGTTTGAATCTTTTTTCGGTAAATGAAGTAGAGGCTCCCCTCGACAGACATCAGAAGAGTTCCCTATCTTCATACTTCGGTTGCTTGAGCTCACGTTCCCAGGTAGAGTGCGTGAGGGTCCATCGGTGAGGTCGCCGTCCGTTGTCTGGCTCGATTGGTCAGAAGGGTTGGAGTCAACATGGCAGATCTCCACCTTCTCTTCATCCTCGTCTGCTGCCTCGCCGCCAGCACACGGCTGAGGATTGGCATGTTCTGTGCCGTCTCCCCGATGAGAATTTTCAGCGGCTGAATCGCTTTCGGAATCGCTGTCCAGTATAACGTACATGTTCTTTGAAGAATCACTATTTCTCTGCTTACTCTCAGAAGTTTCCTTATCATTCAGGGTGCTTAAGTTTCTAGAGTAGTTACACAGAAATTCTTTACGGACAGGCAACAGCAGGCCCTTACTTCCTGGATCCAAAAGAGAGAAATCAAGAACATTAGGCCTGGTCAAAGGTTGAGTGGTACCACATTCACTGCTAATTAGTCTGTTACTATCCTCTGCTGAGGTAGATGTTCCATTAATATGTGAAGTCACAGCAGCAACTGTGTCTGCGCTTTCATGGGTCTCCTCTGGCGACCTCAACTCTGTGTCAATGTTGGTGGCAGGAATTTCATCCCTGTGATTTGTTTCGACAGTTTGTTCTGAATTAATCTCCATGGAATTGCTTCGTAGGTCTGGGGTGTCCTCTCTCCTTAATTCACCCTCAGGATTTTCCAGCTGTGTTATAGTGTTCTCCATTTTGCAACTGCTGTCTGTGCCTGATTGCCTAGACAGTTGATCTACAGCTGGAAACAAAACAGAATTATGTAGCTGTTATTCAACCATGCAAAGACAGCAAGAACCTTGCTCCACATTTTTGAAAGCCTGTGTAGTCCACTCAGTTTTGATCTATAATGGTCAAGTTTCTGCATTTGACTCATCATAATTCTGATGTTCTAGGTTCAATACAGTGCATTAGGGAAGGGGAAACATCAAATGACAAACAGAGCCCTTTAAGTGTTTGATTTTTAATGTAACAACGCCAAAAAAATACCCCCTAAGAAAGTAATGTTTTGTTGTTACCAAAGCGTAGCATTGTTTGCAGTTTGAGGTGACCCCTTAGCAACTCAGTTGCTAATTACTGGTTAGAACCAGTGAAACACTGAACACAAAGGCTATTTCCAGGCATTATGTGTATTGAGAGATGGTTGTCAGTCTGTGATTGACAATCATCACTATCAAATGACAGGCAGTCTTGTTAGCAGATCTGCAGCCAGACATGGTTTTATGAACCTAAACTTCATTACTAAGCGAAACAAACAAACATACGCACATAGGTATGCAATCAGCTGCATACGTTACGCACAGCAATTCACATACACACACAAACAAGCATGTTTGCCAGACTTGTTAGTTGCTGCCATTGCTGTGAGCACTTCTTATTCTAAACCAAGGAGGTGATGGAGTCCCAGTGCACCCCAGGGGAGAAGTCAGCTTCTTCTTAATTGGTCAAAGATACTGCAGTGACAAGCCTACTATGAGCAGAAACATCCACCAACAAAAACGCACTGAGCTCTCCAGTAAGAACTGGAAACTCAAGCCCGCAACAAAATCCACTGTATGTGAATTTATACGTCTCACATATCTACAATACGTATTACAATGGGTGACATCAGCTTCACCCAAACACTCAGCGATCAAGAAGTGACTCACAGCAATCCAGCGGGGTGGTATCTCTACATGATGCCATAGCACACTGGCTAATGATAGCGGGCGGGGGGGGGGCACGCTATCATTCAGGTGCTAAACTACCAAGTTTACAGGAATGAACATGTCGATAGTCACCATTTATACAATGCCAGCTGTGAGCAGTTCCCTTGCGGGGAAAGATACTGACAGGAAGGAAAGACCTGACGCAGTCCTACGCCTTTGGGCGGCATGAGGGAAGAAAGACTGCTCTTTTAATTTCAGTTTAAACTAATCAAGATTCAACCACATTCTGCTACTGCTCTCTAATTCCTCATTATTTCGCTACAATGAGATCAGGAAATCAGTAGAAGGTGTAAGATTGTGGGGAACATTTTACAAAAGTGACTAAAACAAGACAAAATTATCGGCCAAAAATCTACACATCTCATGTCCACATGGCTGATTTTTCGCTAGTGGATTTTTATAGGCTGCAGAACAGTAATCGATACACAGAGCCGTTGGATTAGACGCTCACCTGAAATTGGTCTCTTGAGCTCTAAGGTTAGAGTCAGGGGAAGGCTTTGCATAATGCTGTAGAGGTCCTGGTAAGAGGAGGCGGAGACCTCGGTGTCTCCTATGGCCACGACCTCATCTCCAACAGCGATTTTACTCGCAGATTCCTGGGGAAAAGGCATCATGGGAGATATTTCACTGGTCTAACAAAAGCACAGGCGACAACGATCCTCTGCTCTAGCGTTTGAATTACACAGAAAGCTTTTTGATAAGCAATACGCTTAGCTAATTCTTATTTTCATCATGCAAATCCTTCACCTTGTTAAAAGCTAACGAAGCGGCAACCAGTGTAAAATGCTGTTTGCGCAAATCTCCTTCAATCAAAAATGCTGCCCATAACTGATTTTTCTGTCTATTTTGATACAGAAAGACAAGAAATTCAGATGCTGAATTTGAACAACTGTTAAAAGCAGTTCCCCTAAATGCTACCACACAAGAACAAATCTTTCCTTGGTCCAAACAAATTATCTACTTGAGTACTGTAACTATCTTGTGTTTTGTTAAGCAGTCAAGCAACTCACCTTCTCTGCAACGCCCCCTGGCTGCACACCCTTGATGAGCACTTTCAATGGGGAGGACGTGACTTCCAAGTCTAGTCCAAAGGAATCGGTTTCCATTCGCCGGAGGACCATCCTTTCCACGGTGCATATTCCAGTCAGCTCTCTCACCTCTGCCTTGGTGCAGTACGGGTCAGGCAGAGAGGGGGACAAGTCCTCACCCTCAGATTGGTCGGTCGGCGGTGGGCAGGGACACATGTCACTCAAGGTGTCCTTGGTGCCCCTGTCCTCCATTTTAGGGGTGTGTCCAGATTCAATCTGAGAATCACTTGGTCTGGGCAGATTATGGCTCTTTTCTGCTTCTTGGGGGTCAGAGGCAAATGTGGGCAGAAAGGGTGACTCTATACCCGTGATTAGAGATTCGAACCCAGGACTGGCCTCCTGCTTCACCGAACTGTCCACATCGTTGGTGCCCTCTGCTGGGGAAGGGGCAACCCCAATGCCGTCGCCCTCAACGATGACCTTGTCCTCAGGTTGTGGGCATAGGGCTTTTCCGTAAAAGCCACTATCTGTTTGTGGCAGCTGGTCACCACTCTCATTGCTGCCATTGTCCTCGAAACAGCCGACTTGGAGTTGCCGCCGGAGCGGGTTGCGGACCGGAGCAGGGCTATGGGCCGAACCGGTGCTGCTGCCCACGCTGGCCTGCCGGCTCCCCTCCCCAAGAAGCGCTGAAAGGTGCCAATAGAACCATGTCATTAAACGGTAAAACGGGCCTGCTGGAGGTTTACGGTAAAAATGCAGTGACACAAAGCTAAAAAACACCCCATACCAGAGGGCTGATCAGCGGTGCTACAGATGCTGGGGTTCGAAACCGTGATTTCTGCTGGGGGGAACTGGCTGGAGACGTCATGAGGAAAGTACTGAGGAAAAACGTCGGACTCCGAGCTCAGGGACCCCTACAGAGAATGAAAAGGCAGAAAGGTTTAGGACAAGAACCAGGATTCCTGTGTAGGCACACAATGCAAGGGTACGTAGCTGAACAGCAGTGACAGCTGAAAATTTAATGCATAGGTAACATTTGATTTGGACGATGAGGGCAGATCCAAAAATGAAAGGTCACAGTCAATCTAAATTTCCAGTAATCCCGCCCAGGGAGTACCCTAGCCCTGTGCCCTGTGATGGACAGGCATCCCATCCAGGGGGTTCCCCAGCCCCGTGCCCAGTGATGGACCGGCATCCCGTCCTGGGGGTCCCCCAGCTTTGTGCCCAATGCTGGCTAAGGTGGGTTCCAGGCCCCCCCCCCACCATGACCCTGACCAGAACAAGTGGTTAGAAGATGAACGGATGTACTGACTGTCAAGCTGTTTATGCAGAGATCTACGAACACAAATCCAGGGGTTTCCTGGCATCTGAGTATTTTGCTTCAGTTTGGATGATGAGTTTAACTTTATTTCGGAGGAGTTGACCAATTCCTGCATAAACACCAGCCAGCCAGGAGTGTGGATCTACTTCAGGAACCCAAAGTCAAACCGTCACATTTACCCTGCTTGCTGGCTCAAGGAACCTCTTCATGGTCCAGCTGAGAGGGGAGGACCCATCACTCTTTTTGGCAGTCACAGTGGGGGAAGAACCTTTGCAGGACAGGCCTGATCAGGTGGGATAAAGGAACAGAGATAATGTCTAAAAGGGACAATACTCACAGCACAAGGAGGCCAGGATGAGAGCGGGCTGTCTAAAACTGATAAGGACCCCAGTACTTACCCAACACACATAATTATCCTCTTAAAAGTTCATGAAGTGTGCCTCGTCCAAGATTTATAACATCCATGTTTTAAGGTGAAGTAAATCTGCTTTAGGACCCTATGAATGACAGCAGTCATAGCAACAGATATCCAACTGGCCACGTACCTAGCGAGTGGCTGTCTCTGCTCGAGCTTTCTCTGTGCGTGGTGCGGGTGATCACATCATCCATCTCCTGCTCGGACACCTAGTGGAGAAAGGGACGAGGTAATGGACCCAGATTCCAAATGGCTTGCTTTTGAGATTTCCAATTTATAATTTTAGAATTTAGATGATAATTTTATTCAAGTATTCTGGAACATGACGTTGGATCAGATTGCACCATATGTAGAACTGGGAAAACCTAGGAACATACAGACAGAGGTGGAAAATTCAGGCTCAATGTTCAGATCCAGGCCAAGATTTTGTTTCAACCAACCAGTTGAGTACAAAGAGTCACGAAACGGTTTGGTTGAAACAAAGGATTTGAACTTTCTGAACCTGAACTTTCCATATCTGCATACAGAAATTCAGCCATCAGTAACGTCTTCTCTTAATGTTTAACCAGTGTAGCGACATAGCCCAGACCTAAACAGTCAAAAACACATTACAGATTGTTAACAGTAATATTGAGTCTTCATGAGTCTGGTCGTTTTCAGCAATAAAACATTCTATCTGACTTAACTCGACCAACCAGCCCGATAAAGTAAGAAGGTGCAGAGTGGACCAATCAGGGCTCAGCTCTGAAAAAGGGCCGTCCTCCCAGTAATGTAAACTTTGAAAGAACACAGTCCTGTCATGCAGGGCTTTACGGACAAGGCAGGCATCTCCACTCTGTTATGATTTAGATCAGAATCACGCCTCAATGGTTAAGCAAGCAGCTGTGTGGTTTCACCAGAATCCACCAATACATTACATTTCACATCTAATAAACAAAGGAAAGTAAAACCACAGAAAATCTGCGTAGACATAAAAATCGTTCATGTAAATAAGGTAGAAGGAATGTTGTTGACAGACAAGTAAGTATAAATATTTCATGCTACGGAATAATCAGCACATTAGCAGATTTGTGAAACTGAATTGCATTTCATTTGGAATGTAGTGAGAGGAAGTCTATATTGTGTTTTTTTGTGCTTTTATCGAGGGTGTCTCAGGTTTGCCAGGTTCAGAGATCGCTACACACTCCCCATTTCCAACCCCAGCCCTATCATCCTGAATTTCGCGTTTTCCTGATCACAGAAAAATCAGCCATTTCTTGAAATTCAAATTTGAAATTTGAAATTGTTACCTTGCATTCCAACATTAACTGCAATAATCATTTTCTAGATAAAATAGGCTTATTCAGTAATCAGCACATCAACTCACAACTCACAGCACTAACAGGCATGAGAACTTCAGCTTGTCTGCGTTGGACTTTACATAGATGAATACATCATGTGACAGCTCAGTCTGAGGTATGGGACATCACAGAGACTAAGATTTGAAGTTGGAACAGCAGATACACATCCTTAATTGCTGTGCTGTTTGTCACCCAGCAGCCGTCGATTCGAACACTGTTACAAAAATTTCTAGTTGCCAAGAAATTCACCTTTGGGTTGGGGTGTCGGCTGATGATGAGGCTGACCGGACCAGGACCGCACTCGCTCAGGATGGCATAGGCTTCACTCAGAACCGCGTGCCGTAGGCTCACCGAGTCTACCTCCAGAATCTGGTCCCCCCGGCTGTGAGGCAAGATGAAGAGAAACTATAATGAATCAGTTGTAACACTGATGACATTCAACATTAACAAAGGACTCAGCAGAAGAAACTGCTTTTAGAACAACTTATAACCGCAGGGTCACGCGCTCAGGAAAGCTGAAAAAAACATCCAGGGATATTCAGAGACGCGTTTCCTTTGTCCTGACACCGAGAATACATGTCATAGCCTCTACTATTACCATAGGTGTGGTGTCACTACGTTTCCCGTTTTAATGAGCTCGGGGTGAGACCATGCAGACGTGTCACATGCAATGCACTGTAAGGACACCTGTCTAGTTAGGGAGGTCTTCAGGGACAAAGCTTCGTGGGGGCTGTCCTACCCTCCCCCAAATTAGAGTGCCAACAAGGTATAAATGCACTAGGAGGAGATCTGGTGCTATTTTCCTCTCACCCAAGACGCCAAGTTTGACTCAAACTTCAGCTCTGGGACTCACTGCAATTTCATCGATCTTAGATGCCTTTAAAATACCTGGTCTGTTCTTATGGTTGTTATTTCAGCAATCATATATTGATGGAAAAATCATTCTTTTAATAACAATGGATGGTGCCATTTGACAATAAGGCTACCCATATAAAGAGTTTATGAATGGTTTATAATCAGGTTATTAATTAGGTTGTGACACTTTGTAAATTATCAATAGACAATTTTAAACAAGTTATAACACAGTTTTCTTTTTATTGATGAGTTACTACCATTTACAGGTGGCAAAAGGGAGCCTTATTGTAAAGTTGCACCAGACGGATAATTTTAAAAATGGACGAAAGCCAGACAAAAGCGAAGGCGTGGAAGCGGCTGCTTACCTGAGCCTGCCGTCCATCTTGGCGACGGAGCCCGGGTACAGGCTGTGGATGTAGATGCCAGGCACTCCACTCTCTGGCGTCAGGCAGCAGGCCCCGATTCCCAGCCCCACGCCTTGCTCTGAAACGGCAGGTACGCCCCCCAGACACCACAGCCGTGTTACACATGCGCCCCCACCGCCAAACGTTGACAGTAAAGTTCAACGTGTCCCTGGGTCAGCGAGGGAGGGGCACATCTCTTCTGTAACCAATCACAGTCTTCCTTGTATGACATCACCGCAATAATTAAAACCAGGGCTTTTCAGTGTTTTCTACAAGGTGCGCATATCTCTAAAGTGACTGTTTTATTACCTATGCCTTTCGTTAAGGGTTATGTCATGGATACATAACACAGGAATCTGCTGACCTGCAAAGGCTATACAAAGCAATGAAAGGGTATATCTTTATTTCATAATGATGATACTACTACTACTACTACTACTATGACTACTACTACTACTATTACTACTACTATTACTATGACTACTACCACTACTACTATTACTACTACTATTACTACTACTATTACTATGACTACTACTACTACTACTACTATTACTACTACTATTACTATGACTACTACTACTACTACTACTACTATTACTACTACTACTATTACTATTACTATGACTACTACTACTACTATTACTATGACTACTACTACTACTACTATTACTACTACTATTACTATGACTACTACTACTACTATTACTACTACTATTACTATGACTACTACTACTACTATTACTACTACCATTACTACTACTACTACTATTACTATGACTACTACTACTACTACTACTATTACTACTACTACTATTACTACTACTATTACTATGACTACTACTACTAGTACTACTACTACTATTACTATGACTACTACTAATAATGAGGCGGCTGGATGCCTGGAAGCCTTGAGTTTGAGAAAACAGGACCAATGTGATGATGTCATACAAAGACTGAGATTGGTTAAAGAAGTGAAACGTAAGCCCCTCCCTCGCTGACCCAGGGACACGCGGATCTGGGCAAAATCTGATTGCGTTTCATCAGAACATCGGCCAGGTGTTAAAATGCCTCTGCCCAAAGCTCGAAGGCCACCAGAAGCTAGAAAAAGCTAGAAATGAAGAACTTATGACCGAGAACCTGCACTCTAAAAATGGTCTAAGAAGCTTTTCTTAAAGCATGATGGAAAAACATGACCCTTTCTATTACAATGCCAATAAAAGTATAATTAATGCACAAACATATTTTTATTAGCGAGAGACAGAGCGCCCCCCAGTGGCTTCTCTTAGACACCTGTTCATATTTCCACCTAGTTCTCAATCTGCTCTGTCGTACAGCGCACCTGAGCAGCCGCATACTGTACCTTTGTTCAGCGTGACCTCCATTACGATTCGGTCCTTGGGACCAGGACCTTTGCGGGGGGTGGTGTCAGCGTCATCGGTCCCCAGTATTGGGGGCGCTTTCGGGCCTGAGGAGTGGGAGCGGCAGAGG